>JAUELF010138895.1:0-15106 GCA_031471495.1 Clinocardium nuttallii | reverse complement strand
ATACTTCTATAAATAATGTAATTCAACATATTAAACGGGTTTTTGGGTCAAACATTTTTATTTTTTTATTTTTTTTTATTTCTTGTACTTTTTAACTTTGCGTTTAGCTCATTGTTAAACTTACGTTTTTTTTTAACTTTTCTCGATAACTACTTGTACTTATTTCTTGTATTTGTGATCTTTGCGTTTTAGAGCTCACAAAGTACACCCTCTTCATTATGTTATATCAATATTTTGCTGACGTTTCATCAAGAATGATTTATAGATCTACATGTATTCTAGTTTAACTTTGCGTTTTGTTGTTATTTAACTTTTTGTCTTTTATACTTGCATTGATAGTCAAAGCTGGGGACAGCGAGACATTTAATTACGCGTAATTCTTGTGAGTATTTTGCGATAGCTGTGCTAGCACTCGCCGAAATGGGTGTCTTCGCCTAGCTCCGCGTCTAGCGACATTTCATCAAATCATTTGAGCGCTTTAAATTATTATGCTTTTTTTAAGCGTTTAGAATACTTTGATTGTAATCGGCAGAATGAATAAATCTTGCAAGAAATCGATCATATCTTTCGGCCAAAGTCAGGTATTAGTAAATGACTCGCGGATATTGGTTGTTACAACATAATTGATTTATCCTTTTTATTCATCATTCGTATAACACAGTTCAACGTTTGATTTGATTTTGACAGTTCGTTCTTCATGATTTTTGACGCGATTCAAGATTTTGACGCGATGTTTATGTTTTGTTCATAGAGTTGATTACTAACAGATAACTACGTTGGTGATGGAACATGTAATCAAAAGCTATTTAACCCTTTCCATATTTGAAGCAACAATGAAAACCTTTAGACGTTTAAAACATTGAGAAAACGATTCCTGACCCAAAGTAATTCTGAAATGTGTATGTGAAATTTCAACAGCCCTGGAATAAGTCCTTAATGAAAACAGTATGTGTGCTTAGACTTATGATCGTCAAGAAAGCATGTGTGTTAAACAGTAAAGTGATGCAGTCTTTTCTGGCGACATTGATGCCTTGCATCAACTTTCTCTTGTGGATTTACAGAAGAGTGTAACATTAACATTTAACCCAAAGTGATCACTGTTTAACCCTTTCACCGCGCAAGTACAGGCCAATATCAGCCCGTATATCTATAGAGACTGATTTGCATCTGCACTTCTCTGCTATAAGTTTACAATGTAAAACATGTGTAATTAAAAGATCCGCTTTAGAAATTCGGCGAATATAGAGTTAATTACGTTTAATATAATCAAGAGACTGTGTAATTATATAAGAATGTGTCCCTATTTAACCCCCTCCCTCATAAAAAGTGCAGGCCAAGATCAACCTTCATATACTAACATTCTGATCCTGTTCTGTACGTTGGGTTTAATATTTTAACAAGGAAATATACATTCAGTGTACAAAAGAAACTGACAGTTTGAAAAATCTGCTCTGGAAATCCAGATTCGATTCCATGTGTTAGCCTTAAATAGGAAATAAATGCTCATTTTGACCAATATCTCTTTCTGCCATAGTGCTTTCGTGTTGTTGTTGCGGATGAGCGATGGGCTGTTTACATGTATATCTCAAAAATGTAGTAAAGTACGTTTGTTACGTATTTTACGTATTAACATACATGTACACTCACATAGAATACGCAATCGTTTTAGGACTTCGTGGGATCCGGTTGAACGATATTTACTGTGAAAAGACTTTACATATATGCGTTCCGATCCCAGCACATCGCTCTGTAACTAAATTTGAAAAAAATATTGTTAGATCTATGACTTGAAATAATCAACATAAACAAATGTTACAGTAAAGAAAATCAGTACATGTATTGCCGTAAGCTGAATTTACGACCCGTGAAACACGCCATGGACGTATACATAACTCCATAAACGCAGTGGAAGCTCAATGCGGACAGTGGTTACATTAACGTAAAATCGCCCGGGTTGTGGGCTTCGCGTGTTCTACGTTCATGGAGATGTTAAGACGCTTGTGTAACGACCTTCGCGACCCCAACACGTTCTTATCGCCTTACAGGTCAGATCGCCGAACCTTGGCGTTTGTTTTGAACATGCTCAAAACAAAAGCCGTGACTCGGCTATCATAGACGATCTTGGCGACTACAGCACGATGTCTGGCGTTTCCACCATGCTTATACCCCACTTATGGCGATCTTGACGCCGCCGTCTCAGTTCAGTAGAACGCCGCCGTATCAGTGCAGTAGAACGCCGACTCCGTCTGCTGGCGGTATTACTTATGTTGTCAAAAAACTACAAAGCAAATTTGGCGAGAACAAAATTGGAACCGTAATTTCTAGAAGCAGTTCCGTTCCGGCATTATTTCGAATTTACTTTAAAAGTTAAATAGGTTGGTTGACTTTATTGACTTATTCACAAGCACTCTGCAAGAGGTTCAAAGGTAAAGAAAGTTGATGCACGGCATTAAAGTCGCCGGAAGACTGCATTTAATTTATTTTAACCACACATATAAACAAAATGTTGTACAATTGAGTCATCGTGACAGTATATACATGGTGCTTTCATTAAGGTTTAATTTCATGGTTTTTTGAAATTCCACATACACATTTTTAGATATTTTTTGGACAGAATCTTGGAAGATTTGTTGTTATCGATATAAACCAGACCATTTCGGATTAACATGTGATAAAAACAAAAAAAAACAGACCATTTGGGATTTACATGTGATAAAAACAAAAAACCGACCATTTTGGATTTACACGTATTAAAAACAAAAACCAGACCATTTGGGATTAACATGTGATAAAAACAAAAAAGCAGACCATTTGGGATTTATATGTGATAAAAACAAAACAAAACAGATCATTCGGGATTTACATTTGATAAAAACAACAAAAAAGACATGGGATTTACATGTGATAACAACAAAAAACCAGAGCATTTGGGATTCACATGTGATAAAAACAAAAACCAGACTATTTTGGATTTACATGTGATAAAAACAATAACCAGACCATTTGGGATTTACATGTGATAAAAACCAAAAAAAAAGACCATTTAGGATTTACATGTGATAACAAAAACCAGACCATTTGGGATTAACATGTGATAAAAAGGAAAAAACGACCATTTTGGATTTACATGTGATAAAAAGCCAATTAACCCCCATTCTCAGCAAAATTGGATCGCAGCAGTCTATTTTTAAAACATTTAGCAAAAGGTAAAATGCGAAGACATGAACTTTTACCTTTTCTCAAAATGATATTACTTTTGTATCTTAATTATAATCATAATTTCACAGATGTTGTTTTAAAAGTGGATCACCCTTGTAAAACTATATCAGCAAACAGTTACTTTACAATTAAATTGATGTATATATACTGAACAAAAAACGGAACTTCCGATCTGTACACATAGTATATATATTGTGTTAAAGAAATAATTGTGTAAAGTTAGTACACAGGTGATATTAGCCTTGACCTCTGTTATCAGGATTCATGAATTTTATCGATTTATTTTGAACTGTTATTCGTCGACAACGTGAAACTCGATTTACACGTGCATAAATTGTTCAAAATGTTCCGTGTGGTATTCTGTCAAATTTTTTTGCTTGTCTTACTGACATTGTTGTCAATTGAACGAAAACGCTCCAAAATGTGTAAAGAAAATAACATGTTTTGCATTGTAACATTTTTAGTATGCCAATAATGCCCAATAATTTACACGAACGTGCGATTGGCATGCTTGATGCTGGCATGTCGACAAATGACGTTGCAATGCATGTTAGAAGTTCTTGTCCAGCGATACGAAATCTTCGCGCACGATTTCGAACGACAGGACGCATCGACGACTTGCCACGTAGTCAAGATGAACACTCATTTGCGCAATCGATTCCAAACTGCCAGTGCCACTGCTGCTTACACACCTGGTATTCATAATAACCGAATCAGTGAGCAAACTGTTCGTAATCGTCTGCGGGAAAACGGTTTACACGGACGACGTCCTTACGTCGGTTGCGTTTTAACACAACGTCATCGTGTGAATCGTCTTAAGGGCACGTTTACACACTCGATGGATACGACGACACTGGAATACGGTTTTGTTTTCGAATGAATCCAGATTTTATTTACATCGTACTGATGGCAGGGTGCGCGTTTACCGTAGGAGAAATGAACGCAATATTCCACAGTCAGAAATCAACAATTTAGTCAATTTTATGCGCCGGCGGTGCAATGCAGTGGTCAACTCAAGAGGTGGCCATACCCGTTATTAAGTGTTATTTTTGTTTTTAACCCCTACCTCACTTGGTCAAATTTCTCCCAATTTTCTTTTAATATTTGGCCATCATTTTTGTACGAAACGATGCACCATTGAACACCCTTTAAAAGCATATATAACAATGTCTCCTAATAGTTGTTTTCACCCAGCTATACTCAATGAATTTTAGCGGAAGTTTCTTGTTTTGTATATATATATTGCTTTGAAGCTCACAACACTTATTCACCATGATTATCCCCACCAACAGACAAGAGTACCTAACTCTGTCGAGGTTTCTGTAAGAATTATGGTTCTTTTTTTACTAAGAATTTTGGTTAAGTTTTTCATACTACCCAACCATTTTGCAAAACCATAGGAGATATAGATTATACACTTACATTACCTATTTACCATAATTACGGCCATCGACATACAGGAGTACATGACTCTGTCAAAGGTTTTGTAAGAATTATGGCCCTTTTTCGACTTAGGATGTTGGTTAATTTTTTTAAACCAATTCACTGTTTTTCAATACCATTACAGATATTACCCTATTTAAAGAATTATGACCCTTTTTCGATCTTGAATTTTGGTAAAGTTCTTTATACCAAATCAATTTAGTAAAGGTTTTTGAACGATTATAGTGACCCTCTTTAGACTAATATAAATAACTTTGCTTATAAAAAATATGACAAAGCACCTGGTTATGTTTTCTGTACCACCCCAACACAATTGTTTAATTGGCGAGCACAAAAACGTCGAGCGCGCTATCCCCCGACAGCTCTTGTAACATGTTTTGCGACTGACCTGTACATGTTTGTCAACCTATGTCAGCAGTTCATCATTTCATCATTGCATCGTTTAAATTAGTGAATTATGATTTGATATTCTTATTGTTATGTTTTTTTGTGACGCCTTGACCTGTACATGTGTGTCAATTTATGTCAGCGGTTTCTTATTTCATCGTCTTAATAAGTGATTAACGATTTGATGTTCTTATTCTTACATATTGTGTGACACCTTGATCTGTACCTGTTCGTCAAGTTATTTCAGCTGTTCCCCATTTCATCGTTTTAATTAGTGATTTATGATTTGATGTTCCTAATTTGACTTGTTTTTGTGACACCCTGACCTGTACACGTTCGTCCAATTTTGTCAGCTGTTCCCCAATTTATCGTTTTAATTATTGATTTATGATTTGATGTTCTTATTGTTATGTGTTTTATGATACATTGACCTGTACATGTTCGTCAAATTATGTAAGTTTGACCCCATAGTCTCGCTTCAAATGGTAACTTTCCTCAATTTACATATTTGGGACAACCTAAGCTGTACGTGTTCGTTAACTTATGTCAGGTGATTTGGTGCACTTATGATTTGGTGCTCTTAATTTGACATGCTTTTGGGACACTCTCACCAGTACAATTCCGTTCTCTTATTTTAGTTTCACCCCTTCTCTTCGTTTCAATTGTTTGTTAATGATCTGCTGTTTTTCATTCTAATGATGTTTTTATGATATACATGTCCGTTAATTGATGTGCTTTATCCCATCACCCAGTTTAATTAATATTATATTATTTAATGATCTTATTGTTGCATGTTTCGGGACACACATGTTTATTCCATCTCCGAGTTTCAATTGATAGTTAGGGATTTTATTTAAGAGTTGACGTTATTTTTTGGGACAGCCTGTACAATATGAGAACTTAATATGTTCTATTGATATGTTGCTTGATTTATTTATTACGGAATTGTTAAGGGTTTTCGCCCAATCAACGTTCTATGAAACAGAGTTGCGTAAACTAAGTCTTAAAATCATCAGAACTTTGAAGTAAACAGTCAAACCTGTGTTGACTACCACGTACTGGGATAATCATTTCTCTTTCTACAGCAACCGCGCTTTTGGTTTCCCAAAAACTCATGCTTTGCATAAATGACCCTGTGATTAAAGACTACCTGTGAATAAAGACAATAATGTTGTGTTCACATGGATGGTATCTATATACAGATTACACTGTGCAGTCAAATATTGCTGACTTCTAAGTAAAATTGGTTATCACGGATTGTCTATCGGACGGAAGGGCATACACCAACAGGATACGTATGCGTCTTCCCTTTTAAGCTGGTGTCATTGGACAATGTAATGCGTGATTTTCCTTTCGTATGTCGATTATCCCAATGATATTGTTACCACCAATTGATGTTCTTGTTCAAATAATTCATTATTTGGCAGACACGAACAATTAGCCATTTGACCTTACAGGTGATATGTTCTGCTTTAGAACAAACATCTTAAGAAGAACATGTAGCAGCGCTCGATATAAGGGACGTTTTGCATAGTTTAACATCTTTGTTTGACCTTAAAAACCGACGATTCTGTTGAGTACTCACAATATTTGTTGTAATGAGTGCTAACAAAGATATCGTGTTAACAAGGCAAGTTTACTCCCCTTTATCTAGTCATTTGATATACGTTTTAGATAAATGGGAGTACATGTATAGTTTTAGTACAGAGATGGTTACTTTGTAGTAAAATGAAAAGTTTAATGTTTTCAAAAGTCCTCTGCTAAGGTTATAGAAAGGATTATTTTTTCTTAGTGAGCATTCCCTATAGAAATAACAACAACCGATTTAAGGTATTTTTTAATTGCAATACAAGGCTATCCATACACAAATAGAAAAGGCAATAACACGTACAAAAAACGGACACATATTCATAAACAAGTACAATAGCAACAAGAGCAAATCCATCGCATAATCAAGCTGGTCGTTTAATAAGAGTATGTGGGTAAATGAGATGTTCCGTATACATTTACAGCAACTGGGAAGTCTTCATATTATGGTCGGACTGTTTAGTAAGCTGGAATGATATATATACAGCAGAATAAATGTAAGTGTATTTATATAAGAAACTCTGAGCGGCGAATTTTTTCGGGCTTTTATTCCCAAATAGTCTTATAACATTCGAAATGTGAACGATTCGTACATATAACCATATTCGTTGTTAAGACAAAAAGGAATAAGAGCACATCAAATACAAATATGCAGATAGATTCGTACTACTTTACTATTTCACAAAGTCGACTCTTTTAAGACGAAACTTGGACCACTCCATTTTACGTCGAACAGGAACTTTGGTAAAATATAATGTTCAATGTGCAAACAATGCAGATTTCAGGAGTGATAGCTCGTTACGAACTGTCTCACATGCATCTGCACTGTATCTCATGTGTATATTCACTAATATATCAAGATATACATTTTACAGTATCGTAATTCACTCAACTTGCCACTTTCAACTGAGAAAAACAATCTCGGTTAAATAGTTGTATTTTATTGAGATAAAACATAGGTATGATAATTGTTGTTCAGTTGAAATATTTCAAAACGATTGACAAAGGAAATAACTATAGATGCATCAACTGTTTCTGTTTAGCGTATCAAGCTTTTCGTCGTTCAATAAGTATACATGCATCAACTGTTTCTGTTTAGCGGTATCAAGCTTTTCGTCGTTCACCTATAACACACATGCTAGTACATTTTATTGCACAAATTCATAATTGAATTAAATGTGGCACCGAACTGTAAAGTATAGCCTTTAATGCATTTAGCTAGCTTTTTCAGAGGATTCGTCGAAATAATCTATGTGTTTTACTACTGATAACACAATAATAATATATACTATTTGATTGACTATTGAAGATGGCTCATAATAAAGAGTGGAAACTAAAGATTTCTTACATTTTTTGAGGGACACACCTGCAGATCCTCCTCCGACTCCGCCTCCAAAACCGCCTCCGAAACCTCCTCCAAATCCAGATCCAGAGCCTCCGGAACTACCGCCGGACATTCCTGGAAAACGACAAGAAGACATGTAAGAGTCATAAAGATGTATTTACAAAGGCGTTTTATGTTATACAAGTAATATATATACACATTGATAATTAATAACAGTTTTACATTAACATTTGCAGTCAATATTTGTACTTATTATAGATGTTACCCAGCCTTACACATGGCTTATGAATTACTAGAAATTAATAAATACAAGTACTTAACAAGAGGTGTTAATAAATGATAATATTATAAATAAATGTAAATATAATAAACAATAAACTTGACTAAACAGAATAAACCATTTTTTAAATAAGCAACGTGCATGCAGATCTGAAGCAGTCGTTGGGCAAATGTGATATCTCTAGAGTCAAGAACAATTTTACTGACCGTTATTATAAATTTTAAGTCTTAGTTGAAAGTATGTGATGCATTCCAACAGGAAATGATACTCAATTTCAACCACATGTATTTATGATTGGCCTTATCAAACTATTGCATCTCAGACGACACTTCTTGATTTTTCACTAGTTCTTACATATTTCTTAAGAAGTTTAAACTAAAGTTTAAGAAGAACAAGGTAGAACAAGATTGCAAATATTGTGAATTGTTGTGAATAACATGATCTCAATTTGGTATAAATTTGCGAACAAAAGGACAATTAAAATAAAATTAAAGTAATTTACAAATGCGTACATTAACAATTTATTCATAGCATTTGCGCTATCATGTATCTAAAGTCTACTAAACCGAGACCATTACCAACATCAAATAAATCAACATATCAAATCAAACAGGTTAAATATATGAATGGTTAACTAGAGCAACCGAAGAATATCAGGAACTACCCATTACGTCACCCATTCACAGAGACACGTTAAATGGATAACTGTTTTGACCACAAACACAATTCAAACAGGTATCCAGTACGATTATAGTTGCTAATAATTCCCAAATCTGATGTAATCTGTCTTGCAATGAAGTTCATTAACGGCTAAATTACCTCCGTAACCGCCGCCATAACCACCACCGTATCCGCCTCCATAGCCTCCTCCCCTTCCTCCGCTTCCTCCGAATCCAGATCCAAACCCAGATCCGAACCCAGAACCGAAACCACTGCCGAAACCTCCTCCATATTTACCACCGCCCATTCCTCCGCCCATACCACCGCCCATTCCTCCACCCATACCACCGCCCATTCCTCCACCAATACCTCCGCCCATACCACCGCCCATTCCTCCACCAATACCTCCGCCCATGCCGCCAAATCCTGATCCGTATCCGGAACCAAAGCCAGATCCATATCCTCCACTCATTCCTCCTCTACCGCCGGATGATCCGCCATACCCACCTCCGTATCCGCCTCCATAGCCACCACCGTATCCTCCTGTAGATCCACCGGATGAGCCGCCGCTAGCGCCTACAAACAAAGTATACAGTAGAGCTCTACTCAAGGAAAATAAACGTAAAATATTAAACACACCTATATGCGTACCAGCATGAACATGAAATGAATTAAAAATGCCTGTCCAAGGTTACTTGCAACATTTTGCAACTATTGACTTTCGGTGTAGAAAGTTTAGAAACAAATCAATTGTGCAGGTAGATTTGCACAAGGTGCTTTGTTGTAGAACGTCTAATTTCTACGCTAAGCACATTTCAAAATGCCTGTATCTTGTTTTAAGGCTCTGTGGAGCCTATTATTTTTACATGTACTGGCGCATTTCGTATGATATTAATTATTGTTAGCATGTACTCAAGTATTCTGTTGTAGACCCATTTTACTGAGTTACTAATGTTTAGTTCGCACATTTACAGTGAATATAACATCTGATATTCCATCGATGTTCAAATGCACGTGCTTATTGTTTAAAGTAATTTTATCTGAATAATGAGTTAATAACTGGTCTTGGCGATTCGAAATCGGTGCACGATACAATCTTGTTTTCAAGACAGTAGTGATTTGCTCTTTCGATTTTGTTGATAAAATAATATGAAGAAAATGTCTTTTCGGCCCTCTCTCCCTTTCTTAAAACGAAAGACGTCTGTTACGTAAGGATTCAGAAGGTATCTTTATCCGATAAGTGACTAATACAAGACTCACCTCCGTATCCGCCGCCATAGCCGCCTCCGTAACCACCACCATATCCTCCACCACTTCCGCTACCACTCCTGCTGCCACTTCCACTGCCACTTCCACCTCCACCGCCTCCTCCGCTACCTCCGGCGAAGATGATGACTTTTCCTCCAGAGCTTCCTCCGGATCCAGAACCGCCACCGTAACCGCTTCCATAACCGCCACCATAGCCGCCACCGTAGCCGCCACCATATCCTCCTCCAACTCCGCCTCCTACACCTCCTCCGACGCCACCACCGACACCACCTCCGACGCCGCCTCCAACGCCTCCTCCGACGCCGCCTCCAAAGCCTCCTCCGACGCCGCCTCCAACGCCTCCTCCGACACCACCTCCAACACCACCTCCAACACCGCCGCCGATTCCACCTCCAACACCTCCACCCATGCCTCCACCCATTCCTCCGCCCATTCCTCCACCATATCCGCCTCCATAGCCACCTCCGTAACCACCACCGTATCCGCCGCCATAACCTGATATATATTAAACGGTTAAACTGATAAGATACTAAAATTGGTTTCCTAGAATAAGTTTATTGTCTAAACATATTTAAATGGTGTGTTGTAGTTATCAATTGCTACCTCAAATATCGAGTGTTTCAGGGTAGGGTCATAAAGGGCAAACGCATAGAATTTTCGAGTAAAACTGTTGTACAATGGGCTAACTACTTCAAGCGTGCTTTTGTTTCTTGGAAAATACGTATTAAAAAGTTCACCAATGATCTGTCCCCAGAGTTGAACATCAGGGTCTGGTATAGCAACGGTATCAAGTATAACAGTACGACATACCGTTGACTGTTGTAATGAAGACATACCACTAAATTGCACAGGAATCGCTGTGCTATAAATACAATTCCGATTTAATCGAAACAAATATATTTAACACAAACAAAAAAGAGTAAGTAAAAATCTGTTTCTGACGGTAAATACATTGTGTTTAAATGCA
Organism: Clinocardium nuttallii; assembly: GCA_031471495.1. NCBI lineage: Eukaryota > Metazoa > Mollusca > Bivalvia > Cardiida > Cardiidae > Clinocardium > Clinocardium nuttallii. Next base: position 3,949 of record JAUELF010138895.1, on the reverse strand, counting down.
AAACTTTTATCTAAAGGCAGTTCTATTTGAAATTAAAGCGAGAATGGTAAGTCACTAAGCATGCCGGTACTCATTAAGTCAGACAAGGCTAGTCATTCGCAGGTCATCAATAAGTGTTCTGTTCTCCTGCTTTAACTGTTATAATGCCGAAACTGGTATAAACCCAATACAACGCTCAGTTCGCATTTTGTGAGTAATAAATTACGTTCTGTCGTCTTTCAACCTAAAAGTAATCCATATTATTCGATTACTAAATTGTTAGACTTACCTCCCTTTCCGACTGCGAGGGCGACGCCCAAGAACAAGGATGACACGATTAAAGACCTCATTGTAGTGATTGTCTGGAATTATACAAGATAAGATATATCAGTGTATTGATTGTCTGGAAGTGTACAAGATAAGATATATCTGTTTATTAATTGTCTGGAAATATACAAGATAAGATATATAGTTTAAGTGATTGTCTGGAAAAATACAAAATTAGATATATCATTATACTAATTGTCTGGAAATATACAAGATTATATATCTCATTAGTATGATTGTCTAGAAATATACAAGATAAGATATATCATTATACTAATTGTCTGGAAATATACAAGATAATATATCTCATTAGTATGATTGTCTAGAAATATACAAAATAAGATGTATCATTTAAGTAATTGTCTTGAAATAAACAAGATAAGACATATCATTATTCTAATTGTCTGGAATAATTACATCATTATGGTGACGCTAAGCAGCAAACACTATTGTGACTAAACTTGATATAACTCTTCAGGCTTAATCTATACTTAATATATGGAGAATTTTGCATACACTCCGAAGTAGTATGCATTTGAATAATTATATTTGTGAAATCGATTACAAGCTTTATCATTCAAGGAAAATTGAATACGACGACTAAATAAATCAAAGTACTGAAGTACTGAAATGCGGGGGTGTAGCAAACAGTGGAGCGTTTAATTAACTATATACATGGGGCAACATGTGGACTTCATTATTTGTCAAAAGCATTTATACAGACTCATGAGCCTTTAGTGACCTTGAACATTGACAGCCATGTGTTTTAAATGTGATACACATTATCATTAAAGTGATACGGTCATTGTGGAGTGCCCATGGGCAAAGCACATTTCCTAGCCTAGTATACTGGTTTGTTTACCCAGGGATCATGAATAAGTGAACTGTCGTCGTGATATAACTGAAATAATGTTGAAAGTGGCGTTAAATCCTATATATAATAATAATCATTAAAGTGAACATTTCTACCCGTTGTGTAACAATACAACAAACGCTATGACTAGGGATTGAAGTGTAAACATGTCTACCCGTTGTGTAAAAAATACAACAAACGCTATGACTAGGGGTTTTCTCAAACAAAAATTGGGTTCAATATAAATTTACAATTTGTTGTTTTTGCACAAGCAAATGTTTATACTTTTGTATATAATTTAGTTACTTTGTGTTATATTTTATACTTAAATTTGTAAATTATGTATACAACTTCATGGATTAATTAAAACGTTACATTGTGTACGTTTACTTTGTATAATGTACATACTGTTTAGCTTGTTGTAAAACGTATTTAACTGATCTTTGGACAATCAAGACAAATTCACCATTTTGAAAAAACAGAGGGCAGCACAAAAAAAATACAAATGTTCTGTTCCGGTAAGCTGGGCATGACAATATACGGATGTATTCAGCATAGCTGAATCCCCCGCATAAAAACCTGTTATTTAAACCAAAGAACTGACTGAAAAATTTAACTCTTTGGAAAATCAGTTACAATAACATGAGTCTACACATTTTAAAATAAATATCCCACACATTTTAAAACAAAAATTGCATCACACATCAATTGAATACACTTTCCCAGATACAAAAAATCTGTAAGACGACTTTATTGAGGTGTAATTGTGGAATATTTCTATAAATGAAAGTTATTGAAAGGAGTCTGTAACAATTAGTCCAGGTTTCTGTACTCTAAATGCGATGTTATAGTTTGACTGTTCGCATATTGAGACTACTGTAACAATGTAGCCAAAGGAGAAATAACTTGTTTTGAAAATTTCCCTTTTTGAAACAGTGGCAGCGTTTTCAAAAGTCTTGTATTGTAAAGGTGTCAGAAAGCCTTTTTTATAAGGGAAGGGTTTAACAGAGATTTGCTATTTACTGATTTAGGTCTTGAAAAGAGACAAACAGCCTAGCCTCACTTGCAGTTTAAAGAGAATGTGATTAACACCAAAGATATTGTTTATATATATTCAAGTAAAAATGAACAGATTTATACACCACTTCAGTCACCATTCTTACTGTACAAAGAAAACTAGAATGGGAAGAAATCATATTTCATGCCTAATGCAAACAATATATATCGAGCAAGCGAACGGATAAACCATGAAAGTAAATGTAAACACTAGACACTTGTGTTGTAAGTGCTCAAATTGTATTTGCAAATGACTTATTTACTGCACATTAAGGAAAATATAGATTTATAGCTTAGCAGAAGAATGCGAATAAACGGGAAACAGTTACTTTGTACCCTCTTTATTTATGTTGTTTCGTACCTAGCTAGTGTCATTTATTTTGTAACCAACACATTAATTTGAATCTTAATATAATTTTTATATATGTATATCAAATGTATTTTAAAAGTTTTGTTATACAATTGATTTAATCATATATACCATGTTGTTTAATTTCCTTATAAATTGTTGTGAGTGTTTTTTTGCACACAAAAACGAATGTAATTTATACACACATATTTATACATGTGTATCCAGTCCACACATCAAATAAAGTGATAGAGGCATCTTTCACAGTTGGAAAGACATTTTCAGATAAAAATAAAATGTTTTTGCAAACTGTTAAAACAAAGTCCCAACTGTAACTGATTATGTCAAGCATGCGTTCTTAATTATCATTGATTATAATCAAACTTCAAACATCAAATGCAATAATATCAATAGCCAAAATATTGTAGTTAATATAGTATATCATTAATTAACCTTTTATCACGTGAAACGAATACTCAAATGGGGAGTTTTGTGTTTTAAATGTGTTGGATATATATATTAAATGTTTAAACAGAACGAATGTTCAAGGTAATTTACATACTTTAGCAATTTCCAATGATAATGCCGACCTATCTTTTCCAGTTATCTGACAATGGCAAACAATTTACATGTATATATACTAAAATAAGTTACGAGTTACATTTTTCTAGACAAATACAAGATTAATAGGAATTAAGCCAAGGCATAATGTTAGTATACACTAGGGTATGGTATAACCGAACTATGGAGAGTACAAAATAACTAGGGTACGAAGTAACTGTGTTTCAAATAAACAACATGGCAGATTGATAGTTCAATTGAACAATCGCATTAAAAAAGCAAAAAACAGGAATAATACTAATAGAGAGGCTAGGTTACTAACTTCAAAACACCGAAATTGCATTTAAAGGCCCAGCTGTTATGCAAACTAATGTAGAAATCAACTGATGAAAACGAAAATGAAACATGTTTGCACGCTCGGGAGAGTACGTGGAAATACCGAAATACACTAAAATATACTGATATAGACCGAAATATACTGAAATAGACCGAAATATACTGAATATATACCGAAATACTCTGAAATACACTCGTGTAGTACACACATAAGCATTTTTGAATCGACATACAGCACATAATGGTATTGTCTTTCATTTGTTAAATTTAATTTTGCAATTTTTCCCGAGTTGGGTTCATCTTGTCAGCTGACAACTTTACGACACCCGTTAGATTGTATATTTCACACTTTACTTGTTTTATTGTTGTGAAGTGTTAATTCATCCTTTTAATCCGACTGACCAACAACTCTAAGCGGTATTGATACATATAAAAGGCCATGAGTCGATTCAAAAATGCTTATTTGTGTAATTACACAAGTGTATTTC
>JAUELF010138784.1:0-11926 GCA_031471495.1 Clinocardium nuttallii | reverse complement strand
AGGCCTATATGTATTTGTTAATGTAAATACACATTGAACATATGTTAGGCCTATATGTATTTGTTAATGTAAATACACATTGAACATATGTTAGGCCTATATGTATTTGTTAATGTAAATACATTTGGCTCCGGATATAATAACTCTTTATATAATATGTATTCTTCATTTGATATGGGTTTTAATAATTTGATGTATTGATACACATTCCAAATATGTTAGGCCTATATGTATTTGTTAAGGTATATTCATTTAACTCCATATAATACATTTGATAACTCCATATACAGCGTGTATTCTTCACATGATATGCGATTTAATTATTTGATTCAATATTACATATTGAAAATATTCTAGGCATTTATGTATTTGTAAATGTATATAAATTTATATCCATATAAGATCCTTGATACATCCTTATATAATGTTTATTCTTCACGTTATGTATTTGTTAATGATTATAAATTATGCTCCACATAAGAAACCTGATAAATCCTCAACCTACTAAACACATATTAAATGCTCATTGCCTTTTTTCCCCTTTCGGGTCTGTGCATTTATCTTTAATAGGCTTATACGTGCGGTATTGATCGATTAAGTAACGGGTAATGTAGCCATGATCAGACTTCTCCGCCTGGTCAGCTCTGTTCGCAATAATAGCAGTACACAAATTTAAACCTAAGTATCCAGCCACTAATTCACACCTGAAACACTGTATGTTTCTTAAATAAATGTCAAGCTTAAGAGAATGACATCGGAGCAAATGTGCGGATAAAGGAAAAACATATTTAAATCTTTATTGTTGATAACTGCGATCTATCTGCGCCACTTGGTATGACAATATCAAACACTCTACCTCTACACATTTTACCTCTAACGTCTCAGTCGAACACAATACTAGCAATATGTATAAGATATAATGATATAATATGTTACCAAGGGGTAACAGCATCCTTGGTACGCAAGCTATTCATAATATGATATATTTCCGAGTTTAGGGTTACTCTAGAGTATCAACGGTGACGGGAGATTGTATCGTTTACAACCACGACTTATTGGACAACAAGTAACTACCGACACATAGAAGAGTCCACAGGTAAAAGAAGCAGTGATATGAACCCCCTTACCCCCTTCCACAATCTATAACCCCCAAAAAACTAAAACAAAAATACATCAATCAATTTTATTTGCAATATGTGGCTCAATACAAACAAAATACATGAATCATTGTTATTTACAATATGTGGCTCAATACAAACAAAATACATGAATCATTGTTATTTACAATATGTGGCTCAGGTGCTCTTTTACCTGTTGACGAGTCCAAAATACAATGACAAGACATATTTAAGAAAATGATACCCCTATTTCATTAAAATAAAGTTTCAAGTTTAGTTTGTTTATTCGGCATATCAAGTTATTTAACATCGCCGCAAACTTATTTATATGACGGTCTGACACATTAACATACATGTATATATATATATATGATAAACATCGACAATACATACACATACACTAGTAAGACCATTACACAAACTTTCAGACCAAAACTTTTCGCTGTACGTATACGAACGATCGAAGTGTGGGTCTTGTTTAATGAGACTGTACGTACCTGTAGTGAATTTTAAAAGTACCGACAGGACTAAAGCTCGTCGGCTGTTTAATGTATGGTGAGGTAAAATCGTTCCGTGTTTGATTGTTTCCTTCTTCATAACCTGAACGTGTTTGAGAAGTTTCCAGCTAAAACGCCTTGAAGACGTGTCCATCATCTCGGAAGTGTTACGAATACTTACATTGACCATTCAATTCAATATACTTTATTTAACGACGGGAACACAGAAACAATTACAATATGGAATATTCGGAAAGTATCCACCCAGATCAAAACATGTTATAAACACGTTTTTAAAGCGAATGGAAGTCCATCATTGTACGTCACCCTAAACGTGACGCAGTTGTTCAAGGCTTATACGTAAAACGGTTGAATCACACCATTGAAATGACGTCATTTTCGACGTCAAGACGTATGTTCTTGTGACAATAACAGTGTGTTTAAAGAAATCCCTGTTACTGTCTTGTTTGAATTGGTATTCAAACACCAATGACACCGAATTATAGGAAATAAAATTACCTGTCTCATGATATATGTATTGCTTTATAAATTGGTAGGTGTGTTCCCGGAACGTCGACTCGATTTAATCCCTAGCTGGTCGGTAGAGCGGATCGTGGGGACCATTAGAGGGTAATTATGTGACAGGTATAATATAAATATAAATAAGAATTTAAATTGTTATTTATGCATAAACAAGAAATATATACTTGAGAAAAATGAAGGTATTGCTTTATAAATATAAATAAGACTAATTTTTTTAATGAAGAAACAAGAACTATACATGAGAAAAATGAAGGTATTCCTTGAAACATTTGAGAAAAGTGTAACCTATGATTAGCCTGCACATACGTACACGTTTATCTTTTTGCTGCACTTGAAAACAGCATATAAATGATAATCACACGAACACACGAACACACTGAGATGCAGAATCCGCATAAGCCATCAACTCAAGGACACCAGTTCCACCAGCAGCTCTCTGTATTAACACAATATCATTTGTTAAATGTTAAAAGTTATTCTTTATTAAAATGCATTTAATGCGTGATTCCTTAAATTTAAATAAATTGAGTTATGGTATGTATAGTTCTATACCCCTTTAGGTACCCCCTAATCCCGGATTAGTGAAAGATGTTAAGCGGAACGAGTCGACGTTCCGGTTACAAACCAATTGGTATAATGTATATGTTGCAGCAACATGTAAAATGTTATGCAAATAAAGAAATTAAATTCACATTTGGAAATAAATATTTAGTATTCGAGAATGATACACTATGTTGACAATTTGATTATCAAGTCATATTGCCCATTAGCTTGAATAGTTTCACTTCGATTTAGGACGTTGTCATTTCAGGAACGGATGTGGTAATCTCGAAACGCCTGACTGCATTGATTCCCGCGAAAGCAAATTCACAATAACTTTTATTTATCTGCCACAGCGTAAATGGCTGATTGTTGCCATAATTCTAGAAATATAGGTATGTATTGAACATAAATGTGTAGGTTATTTTTCCACTGAACAAGATATTCATGTTTTATTGACTTGTCAAAGTTGTTTATGCCAAACTAACGGATACATTTGACCTAGTTCACATACGACACTTTCGTGTCAGCCAAAAAGAAATTATCAAAATTATCAATTTATTAGTAAAACTATTTTGGTAACTTGGTAACTATTTAAGAATAATTGAATGCTTATGGTGATAAATCAATGTTAACAATATGTTATTAAAAAATTCTTGTATTTGTCAAATATGACTTATCAGATGGTTGCAATGCAACAGTGTGGCAAGTTTGACCAAAAACTGTCAAATTTACAGCTGACAATTTCAGATACTGAAGAAACATTTACAATCCATCAATCAATCAAACGGCGACGTCAGAGAAACGTTACTACCGTGGCCCATATCCATTGTACTTACGACGTCAGAGAAACGTTACTACCGTGGCCCATATCCATTGTACTTACGACGTCGAGTTTCACAAATCACCCAGAAATGTAATTTGTCAACCTATTATTCAAATTGTTGTCTTGTATGTAAGAGAAACGTGGAGTTTTGAAAAAAAAAAGAATTATTTTCTTCAAGTTTGATTTGCGTCGAAATTATAACAAAACGTTTTACATCTGGGTCACCCCTTGTATATACTGACACATCGACATTGCTGTGTAACTGTTTTGCATAGCTGAAATTTAATTATCTTCGCATGAATAAATATCAATCCGTCTATACTCATTAATTCACGAAAGTTTTATGTGGTTGCATTTCGTATACACACTTCTCACGATAGGACATATTGCTATTGTTGAAAACATAATTCTCGCTATCTCGTAAAAATGCAATTCGGCCTTATATTGTTTATTTGTCTGGTGCAATGTTTTCTTGTGTTCGCGGGGTGTATTTCCGTTATTATTGTCATGTATAAGGGCCATTGAATATATATTAAAATGTTTCAGATGAAGATGAATATCGGCACACAAATCTGTAGGTGTAAAGGGGTGATTATTACTTCTAGATAAAAGTGTCTCTTTGAAATGTATAACAGTCTTTCCCGATGTTGCTGTAAACATATATGTTCATTTGGGGTTTTTTAAACAAGAAAGTAATAACTTCAGTTGGTTTCAAACATTGTTCTTCTTCATTCATGGGATCTAACTGTTTGTGCCAGCTATTGTTAGGAGATCTATAATTGTTACACTAGTTGGAGGAAGCATATATATTAATGTAGAGGACACGATTAGACCCTTTTCCACATAAAGAATAATGTTGAAGCATCTGCAGCAGAAGAAAACGTTGTGACAAATTGAGAAATTGTTTAAAACAAGCAATTTTCCTCTTATCACAACGTTTTCATCTCTATTCAATTATAATACTACAGAGATTTTCCATAGTTTTTGAGTAGAGGATTTCAAAGTTGTCTGTGCAGATTTGCTGTATGCGGGATAGTGTTAATCATGAGTTAAATTTATAAAAACCCTTTTCCTAATATGGACTCATTTTGATGCATCTGCTTCAAAAGAATTTTTAAAACATTTTGCTCATAATACACAATTTCATTTTTTGCCACAGTTTTCAAAAAGCCAATTAACCTTTTCCGTCTTGCAGTCACTTTCTGATGCATATGCAGCAAACGACATTTGAAAACATTTTGACAAAAGTACAAAAACAAGCAATTTCTTCTTTGTTTTAACGCTCTGTTTTCAACTCTTTTCAAGAATCGCAGTTCGTTTATAGAACATTTCTAGATGTTCTCAACAGTGTCTGCTGCAGATCTTTGTATGAGGAACATATTTTAGAATAGGTATTTTCAAAGTTGTCTACTTCAAATTTGACATCATGTCACATGAATGTTCATATTTCAAAAGTGTTAAAACATTATAATTACATTGCGAACTTTAGTTGTCGTGGCATCCGAAAGAGGAAACAATAAAAAAAAACTTTGTTACTTTGGTGACTCTCTACTAAGAATTTTCAAATTATTCCAATCCGTTAAAAAAAAATGACCGCGTGTTGACCTTATAAAATGTATCGTAAAACTTAAGAAGTTCTTCTTGTGCATTAGTACTTGTCTAATTCGGGAAAGGATTTTGCACAATTGTTCCTCTACCATGATTGTTCGAAGTATTCCGAACCGTTGAAAAACATGACCAACAAGCTGGGTTTTTTCCCCGTCTTATGTTTATATAGTGAACACTTTAAAAAATCTTCTTGATAGAAACTACATGCCCGATTTAATAATAATTTGCCACAAATGTTCATTGAATGACCCTCTACTGAGATTGCCCAAATTGTTTCAATGAGTTAAAACACATGGCCACAAATGGGACAGGGCTCATTTTGCTTATATTTATTGAGTATAAACTCCTATCAAATCAGGTGAGTGATATAGGACCATCATGATTCTCTGGTTTGTTTCGTTGCTCGATGTTTTTTTCAAAGTTATGCATGGGAAAAATTTCTTTGAACAATTTTTTATGTAGACCATCAAAGAACCATTCCTTCCAAGTTGAGTCAAAAATCGGATATGTCATTTTAATAAAAGGTTGACAACGGACGTCCTGACGAATGGACGACGGACACCACAATAGCTCAACATGCGCACTGTGTGCTCAGGTAAGCTAATAATCGTGTTGAAATTGGCATATTTTCGAACAAAGTTTCCAACATGTTTTCTATAAATGGATTACAGCACCCCTTCTGTATTGCCAAAACTTGAGTTACAAGGCTAGTTTTCACCCGACGCGTGTGCATATATATATACATATATATATAAATTTATCACTATGCTTGAACTTTTCTCACATAAAACAAATCTTAAGTACGCCACTTTAAACACATTAAGGTTAACGTGTGGAAACTAACTGTAAATGAATGTTTGTTGTTTTAAATACAGTTGATACTACCGTTGCAAAAGGAGCGATTTCTATATCCTTATTAAATTTATATCCTATTGAATTTTGCCACAATGTTTTCATAAACCATCTGCTACCGACGCATCGAAATGCGCTTGCATGTAGCGAAGTATTAACTTTATGTTTTAATGGCAAAGTAACCATTTCGATATAAAGGCCTAAATCAAAAATCGTTACATATACGTTTTTTTCTAAATATCTAGAAGTATCTATAACAGAAATGTCAGCTTTCCACATTCAAACTGTCGGAGAAAATAGAAAAATAAACACACACAATCTCAACCACACACATACATATACTCACACACCCATAGTTTCAGAAATATGATTATCCTTGTATAGTGGGAGCTGTCTTGGAGCCCTCGTGTACTAAATAGAATGACTCCTCAAAACAAAATGACCGATTCCTATTCAACATATAGTAAACAAAATTACGTATAGTCACGACCTCTACTACTATCTACGATGGGAACATAACAACCATAGATTGTTCCTAATATATATTCTTTTATTGGATTAATATAGTATATGATATAAAGATTTTTATTCAAGAAAATGGCATACTTTGCCTCATAAAGCATTTACCAGTTATTTAACAAAATCAAATAACGCAATGATGGTGAAAAGGATATAACACACAGTTCGAAAAAGAAAACCATATTTGATTTTCATTTTTGTTTTATTCCCAATAATTTGAAAAATGTATGCTTACAAGCTATGGTTTAACGTATGCAAAACCGCTTAGAATGAAATCAAACATGTTGAATGAATATCAAAAGTGCATAATTATCATTATTCTCAAGCACTATGTCCATGTATCTAGTAGATTAAGAAACGGTAAACACATAAATAAAACCATCAGTTCCTTTAAAAAATAGGCCCAGTTTGATCCGGTCTACTTTTGACAATTTTTCATCTCGCACCAACTCATCAACATATTTGTCAAAATCTTTAAAATAGTCCGTGTCCGCTACCTTGGTTGATATCACAATTAATCCACCTACAAATAAACCATTATAACTTGATTATTCACATACGCACAGTCATTTAGAGTGTCCACTCCGCACCTTTATATTATAACTATAGATCACTCCAGTAAGATACACTTCCTAACAAAACACTTGAATTCACCATTAATTATACAAAACCGAAAGGGGCAATATGCGGTTTAAATAAATTAAAATAATCTTGGTTTATTTACTTTCAGACATTACGAATAATTTAAACCATTGTTTTCGGTCATGAATTCTTTATATTTAAACGAATTTATGTTGCATCTTATGTTTGTATCGAACCGTAACCCCGATAGCTCAGTCGGTAGAGACGCAGGCTGTCAATCCAGGGTTTGTGAATTCGAACCCCAGCTCGTAAGTCATTTTACCAATGGGCTAACAGGCTATGCGGAAAAGCAGCCAGTTGCTTAGAAAGTATGTTGTGTGGAGTACTGGTGTGCGAACACCAGGAAACATATTGGTAGGTGAACTGGTCGCCGTGATATGAATGACAAATTGTTGAAACCGGCGTTAAAATCCTATCAATTAATCAATCAACCATTACATCGAACCCTGTTATTTGTTCATGATTGTATAATCTGGTGATTTGGAGTTTCATTGCATATATACAGTCTTACCTGATCCCTCACTGTCCGCATATATGTTATATAGAACTAATGTCATTCCTTAAGGTGCTAGCAAATACCCTAATGTAAGTAAAGTGATGCCAAACCGGGGATGCAATTAGACACGAAATCGCCAGAAGCCACTTATATGTGTGATTTGTGTTTTCAAAGTCTAATTACCTATTTCAACGTTTGATATGTTTTTCGTCGATAGACGTATAATCCCAGTTCTGACCTATAGGATGTTAAAAAATGATCTAGTTTGTAGACCAATCAAATGTTGTATTTTATGAATAATGTCGAAGAAATAAAGGAAATGAAACGTTTTGATTGGTTCATAGACAAGTTTGCGATCCTACTAGAGGCACTAATAAGGTGAAGCTTTAAAATGAAATGTTCTTCATACTAACCTTTAAATGTTTTCCTCAAGAAATAAATTTCAGTGAAAAAAATCAGTGAAAACATAATATTGATTATTTTTTAAACATGTCTTCAATTGAAACTTATACACCCCTAGGGAGCCTCTTTTAATCTCCAGTCATGTGACGTATTCTCGGTCTTGATAAAATATTCATAAAAGCTGAAGCCGGATGGAGATGGCCGATAAGCCTTTGGTAAACACATATATTATTGCGCAAATTGTATAATGTTTTGATTTTATAATAGCGTTTTCTCATATTGATCCCCGTTTATCTTTTTTTTTAAAGATTATTTCTTGTTTATACTCAGGGTATGGCATATCTTCACAGTAGTGTTATAAGGTGTCACGGCCGATTGAAGAGCTCTAACGTGTACATAGACCAACAGTGGGCCTGTAAAGTGGGAGATATTAGTTTACCCGTATTCAGGGACGGGGAGAGAACTCACCCCGCTGACGATTCCCGTCAAGATTACAGTAAGTTCATTCTAAATACTCGGATTGATCTACAGAAACATTGTACCCGGCGTGTCATTTTCCCCCACTATAATATACATACATAAGTTATATATATTTTGTTTTTATTATTTTAATTACGAGCGTATATAGTGAAAACAAATTAGTTCTATTTATTTATAAGGGGTCCATTTTTTATGATTACTTATTTATTAGCGGTCAATACCAAACGTCGGGAGCCTGTGTATTGATCTATTGATTTCAGTTAAAGATATTTTCTACAATTAATCAGTAATACATGTAACGTCCGCCAGTTCGCCTATATGTATTCTAAATGTTGTTCCGATATTTCTAGGAACAGCATTCCACGCATCATTATTGCCATACGAATGACTGCTGTCAAATATAGACTATTGAGTTATTCGACAACAACCGAATGACTGTAGTACTTTGACATAATACTGAAATTAGAAAATACCCTCGGCCTATGAACCATTTATGTGGACAGTCACGACATTTTTGTGTATTTAATCAAAGCTAGTAACGCTCATCAATCTAAAATATATCAACAAAACATTCGCCTCTTTACGTATCACGTGGTGTTGACGTGCACAGTGACAGCTTTCTCCATTTTGTAAAGAATCCTTTTCTGTTGGTTTGCTAGAGAAGGCTGTAAACCGTAGTCATGAAAACCAACGTGGTACAACGAGCGTAAAGTAAGTTACGTTCCTAGTCTAGTTCTGAATTTTTAAGTCAGTATTCTGGTACCGTTGCATAACTGACATAGTATTGATGACGGCGTGAAACCCCACATAAAGCAAACAGACAAATAAGCGACTGCCGAAATTATCGCTGTGTCTTTACAGCATGTTTGATACAAAGGCACACTGTTTGTCAGAAATGTCCCGAAACAGTGTGTGGCGAATTGATGAACAGTGTATGTCAAGATTATGATACGCGGATCCCCAGGCAGATCTATATCTATACTGGTTTTGAAAAACAAACAAGATGTTGCTTTCTGTAAGAAGTGCTTAATATTCTATTGTTAGGTTTATTATGGACGGCGCCCGAGTTACTCCGAGAAAGCAGCCCGAATCCACGGGGAACCCAGAAAGGCGATGTTTACTCCTATGGTATCATATTACAAGAGATCGTGTTGCGGACAGGTCCATATGGCTATATGAACATAGAACCCGCAGGTAAGTTTCGCTGTGTACTCGAAATGATAGTTAAGCCGTCTCGCGAAAATAAACACCATTATGGACTCTGCGTAAAATGTCGACACGGATCAGCCTTAGCATGCCGCGCAGGTTTACCCGGATAGACACTTTTCGCCTCTTGTGGATTTTCTGTTTCAAGACTTATTACTCTATACCTCTACCACCTTGAAACGGAATGTGTCGGCCCGGATAAGTATGCGCGGACAACGCAGGCTGATCTGGCCGATACATAACGCAGATGCCACAATGTTGGTTTTCTCGCGTGACTGCTCGCATCTTTTAGAGTCTGCATCTACATGCAGCATACGACTTTTGAGAACAGCATAGAAGAAAGAAAATGCCCAGACTGTCTTTTGCTCTGTTCCATAATTTCTTCATTTTTGTCGAGATTTCGGAAAATATTTGCTAAGTCATTCGCTGTGAATTTGTTGAATGTGTGTTACACGCCAAGGCAAGGTACAATACAAATAACTTAATGCTGTAATATAATAAAGAACGATATAAACAACACGCGTATACTTGTCAACATCATAAGCCAGCCAGATCCCGAACTTGGGTGTGTTAATGAAATTGAGTGAGTTACCAATGATTTATTTCATTCCCTGGTCAAACCAATAAACGTGTGTAGCCGACGATGCTTGGAATCATGGGAGAAAAGAGGAGATTGCTTGCAACGAGTATTTGTTTTCTTAGCACTCTATGTTTTGAAATATGTAGCATAGGTATCATAACAGTTTATTTGATTGCGCCATAAGGAAATGTGTTGTATGTGTGAAAGGGCACCACCACCCCAAGGCAAGGTAAAAACACTTTGAGGAAAAAAAATCATAGGTTGTTATGTATAGTCCTAATGTAAAGCCGCTTAAAATATGATTAAAAAACATGAATGATGTAGGATAATAAAGAACGGTATTAACAACACGCGTATACTTGTTGACACCAGAGAGCAATTGAATGGAAGCGTCCTAGCGCCACAGTCTGTAATATTGTTGAGAGATAGTATCTCCTAATTATGAGAATACTAAGTCGAGATGCTAATTATGTGAAACTAAGTCATAAATATGAGATACTAAGTCCTAATTATGAGATACTAAGTCCTAATTATGTGATACTAAGTCATAATTAGGAGATACTAAGTAATAATTAGGAGATACTAAGTCCTAATTATGAGATACTAAGTCATAATTAGGAGATACTAAGTAATAATTAGGAGATACTAAGTCCTAATTATGAGATACTAAGTAATAATTAGGAGATAGTAAGTCATAAGTATGAGATACTAAGTCATAATTAGGATATACTAAGTAATAATTAGGAGATACTAAGTCCTAATTAAGAGATACTACGTCATAATTAGGAGATACTAAGTCGTAAGTATGAGATACTAAGTCATAATTAGGAGATACTAAGTCATAATTATTATGATACTAAGTCATAATTAGTAGATACTAAGTCATAATTATGAGATACTAAGTCATAATTAGGAGATACTAAGTCATAATTAGGAGATACTAAGTCGTAAGTATGAGATACTAAGTCATAATTAGTAGATACTAAGTCATAATTATTATGATACTAAGTCATAATTAGTAGATACTAAGTCATAATTAGTAGATACTAAGTCATAAGTATGAGATACTAAGTCATAATTAGGAGATACTAAGTCCTAATTAACTTCCGTACAATTGCTCTGATTGAGCATACACTTTTAAGCTTTTACAGGCCATTTAAAGGCCCGTTTCTATCATGTACAAGCATCTGACAGGTTCCGTTAAGTGACAAGTTCAGATAAATGCAAGAGGCGAAGTTAGATAAAATAGTGTCCGGGTGCTATACTCTAGCTCTTTACGAAAATAACCTTTGGTTCTTTAACGTGCTCAGTGTATAGGACCGATACACGCGAAGCACCTTTTTCCTGGAAAGTACTTGACCTCTAGTTGAGTTGGAGACACTTAAAGAACCTCAAAAAAATTCGGACCGGGATTTGAATCCCTGACTTCTGGATTGACAGTCCAGCGTGTTTACCACTATGCCACCGGGCTACTATTTTCTCTCCTGCTAATTAAACCGTTACCCTGCGGAATAATTCAATTGACATAAGTAGCGTTATTATTATACCCCCAGATACATAGTATATGGGGGCTATATAGGAGTCACGCTTGACGGTCGGTCGGTCGGTCGGTTTGTC
>JAUELF010138673.1:0-15110 GCA_031471495.1 Clinocardium nuttallii | reverse complement strand
CTATCAGATCCCTTCAAGCCATGTTGATTGGTCGAAAAACATGGCCGCCAGAGGGGGGGGGGGGGCTATTTTGGTTAACTGGTTAAGTCTCCAGGAAGCTAAATGATCCCTTTGTAGTTTATTTCGCTAACTAATGCATCCGGTGATATTTTAAAATGTAACGGGCAAATGAGAACTTTCTTCTGAACGCTTAAAAGGGCTACATTAAAACCAGCTATCTCGTCATCGCCTGTGTCGACATTTCGCCTATGTCAATGACGTTTCTCGTCGAATCACTTATTTACTTTCAATTTAGGGTATCAATCACCATTAAATTTTCTAAATTTGTTTATTTTTTATTATTTTAAAAACTAGTTCTGCCATGTTCGAGAGTTGACTGTTATGTAATGATGGCTTGGTCACTCGTGACTTTGTTACTTATTTAAAATATATCTTGATATTCCACAACACATCATTTTAGTTTAGTTGATACGTTCACGTATCAAACTGTTTCGTGTCCAACTTCTGTAACTTATATATTTTGGGGAGTGTGATTCCGGGGTTCCTTGGTTCGATCCATGCTCGCAGCGACCATTTTGGACTGACTGGACTAGGAATATTTTTTTCTAATCCAGTTCTAGTTAGTAATCCTGGGATCATAAGTGTACTATCACCGTGGTATTGTTAAAAACGGCGTTAAACCCAAACAAAACACATTGACACGTATATCAGTGGTGTTTATTCGTATATAAATCAACTTCTGAAATTGGGACGTGCACTATAAATTAAGGTAATAATCAACAATCGACACATCTACAGCAGACGACTTTGAAATAATTTAGTTAAACATGGAAAATCTAAATACGAAGATATAATTACTGACCCAAATGTGGAAACATTGTGACAAAAGGAGAAGTTGCCCGCTGTTAGCAATTGGAGCCGTCTCGCGAGTTACCAACAGTGTTGACTCTGCGTAAAATATCGACCCAGATCAGCCTTAGCACGCGGCGCAGGCTTACCCGGATAGACATGTTTCGCCTCCGGTGGATTTGCTGTTTCAGGAATCGTTACTCTATCCCCCTAAGACGGAATGTGTCGGCCCGGATAAGTCTGCGCCGATACATTACGCAGACGCCATACTGTTGGTTTTCATTTTGTCGATAAGTTTTCCGAAGGCTCGTCAGAAAGCAACTGTATGTAGGTAAAGAGTTAATCACAACAGTAAACACCAATGAGAGCGCGGAATTCACAGTTCAAGATTCAGAGACTGTCCAAGGCGGTGACTAGTTTTATGTAGTTCAGAGATATCCTAGACTTTTAATTGCGTTATACTGATCAGGAATTTCCATCAAAGCGTTGAGAGCAAATGCCGTTTGTTGATTCTTGGTATCTTTGGACACATTAAAGAAATCCACAAACTGAAAGTTGTCAAATTTTCTTTCCGTTAACCCATCGTCGAAAGTTTCCATTACCTCCCAAGGGCCGTCACCCACGCCGACCGCTATGATTGACAGGGCAGAGTTAGATGCCTTGATAATGGCGTCAGAAGTGGCTTTAGTGTCCGCAAGCTGTCCGTGTGTAATTATCACCAGAATGTGGTACTAAAATAAGAAGAATAAAAAGTAAAGATGGTTAAATCAAAACGCTCTCGATCAACCTTCATTTTTCGCACTTTAATTCCGACAGCGTCACCGACAACACTTCTTCAAGTTATTCACGTCATTTAGAATCTGAAATTCGGGAGCTTTGAGATCAATCACATTTTATATCGGCTAACATACTCGTATAACAAGGTTATGTTATAACTGTTCATAAGACGCTTTTAAGTTGATCACATTTTGATTAATAAACGTGAATACATAGAGAATAACTAACTGCATGTTTTTGATATAGAATGTATGTCACAAGGGACAAAAGGGGTAATTTGGTGTAAAATTACACCAAATAACCCCTTTTCCCCCGAGTGACATAAATTCTATATCAAAAACATGCAGTTAGTTATTCTATTTATTATATATCTGGAATAAATCTCCCCTTTATTTTAAAGAAACATATAAAAACAAAAGTCTTGGGCGTATGAATGTTACGTAACCAATGACTGCATCATTTTAAGACGTTCCATGGCTGTTCCATTGGTCAGAAAATCTAAAAAAAATAGTTCCGGCAAAAATGGTACAGTGTTAGTTATCAGTTTTTTAAAAATTGATATTGATTTTATGTCACTTACATTTCAATGCAAAATTTGGATAGGTATGTAATAAATCTGTATAGCTACTCTCCCGCGGTTGTTGATAACATCACGTTTGGAGAGTAGCGGAGTCAACACACGTGGATGTCTGACGATACTGTTCTCTTTGCTCTAACACGACTTAATTTTAATGAAAAAGGAAAACGCCATGGATCATAGTGATCACTTTTAGTTAACAACTGCTACTAGCAAAGGTACCAGGTTCGGTGTCTTGGTGCCAACCCCTACTCCGGTTTATTTATTGTTTGTGTTTTGTTTTTGACGCAAAAAAGGAGCATTGTGCCTGTAATTACCAGATAACATGAAGTTCGTATTTACCCGCTCGCGTCATGATAAACGTACCTCTTTCGTTTCGTTGACTATTTCTAAGGCTTTTTCAATGATTGGTGCCAGGTTGGTCGGACCGCCTAGTGTAATGGTTGATGTCATTTCATTGTACTTTGACAACACCTCTTTAAACCCTTTACACTGGCCCTGAAGTCAAATTAGAATAACTAAGAAAGTTAAATGATAAATAACTCGTAGATTTATATTTGTGCGAAGAGGCATGCTTTGACTCCCGTGTGGTTTCACCGAATGTGCCGTCTCGCGAGAAAAACAACATTTGAACTATGCGTAAAGTATCTACCCTGATTAGCCTAAGCATGCCGCGCAGGCTTACACAGATGGACATGTTTCGCCTCCTGTGGATTTTCTCCTTCATGGATCATATCTCTATACTTCTAACACTTGGCGGAATGTGTGGGCCCGGATCAGTCTGCGCAGGCTGATCTGGTCGATACATTACGCAGATGCCATACTTTTTGAAAAAAAAGGCGTTAAACCCCAATCAACAATTCAGTGCATACGACACATAGTCGGTAAAAGTACGTTAATGAGGTAAAGGGTCGGGTATATTGAGTGAATAATTTACGAGGAATGTAATAAAAATGTGAAATACCAGCCGCCATTTTTAAATACCTCAGATATTTAACTTTTCTTCCCCCCGAGCCGTAGCCACGTGAATACCGACCTTCTTTATTTCTATAACCAGCAATAATATAGGGAGACAATATATACATTTTTATTATTGAGATGATTTTGATCAAACTGTACATTTGAACCTGTATAGTCTGCTGTGGGCGTTTCTTGTACGCAAATGCCGCATTTATTGAAACAACTGATTTATATTAATTCATTCACTGCCGAACTTCACAAAGTCGACTCTTCCATGTTAAAAATAGGACCAATCCACTTTTCGTCAAACAGGACATTTGGTAAAATTTAACGTCTTAGTTCCACACTATGCATATTCCAGGATAATATGCATAGTTTGCAAAAGTTTTTAATTGCCCTTCGCAGCAAAAGGGTTAATTATGTATCGTTCGTGCTTCATTAGCAGCAAATGGTATGCTTTTAAAGCGTTGCAATTAAACACAATGTCACTTAAAGTATATCCATAAACGTGTATAATAGAATATAGTTTTAAATTTAACACAGTGCTGTTGCGAGTTTCGGAAACTATTATACTTTGACACGTTTTCCACTCGCAGAAGTATTCTAATGCATCATGGGGTATTTTCCTTTTACCACAATGCTTTCAAAAGTCGTCTGTCGCAGAGAAGTCAAAATGCGTCTGTATGTGGGAAAAGGTTAAACCTTCGGTGGTTAACTCTCGTGTTACTTGTTTTCAAATAGCTACGACATATTGTTGCGATTGAAGATGGTCATTTTTCAGTTAAGTGTGATGACTGTTTTGTAATAGTATGATTTTACTTTGACTCAAGCGTAAATATGTTTCACCTGTCTAAACCAGCTTGAATTTGTCACGATATAAATGATTGGTTGAAACCAGACTGGTATATGTGAAAAGGGGAAAGATCTATCCCGTATTCAATAAACAATTGCAATTGTAACATGAAACACTAAAACAGTATGTTTCAATAACAGTTCGACTAGACTGAGACTATGGACAAGCATGATCAGACTGCGTATTTCTTCGCTTGTAGAAATGTTCTGAAGATCCCCTTTTGTGTGAAATGGCTTAACGTCACACGAAAATCAACATTCGGACAGTTTACAGAAATAAAAGCAGAAAGTTTTAGTTGAACATGTCGAAAATCTTTATAAATGAAGGTATAAATACTGAAAGGAGTTGAAAACATTGTGGGAAATGGAGAAATTGCTCGTTTTGAGCAATTTCTCCTTTTATCATAATGTGTTTAAAAGTCATCAGCCGAAGAGGCGTCAGAAAGCGTCTATATGTGGAAATGGGTAATGCATATGTTGTAGTCTAGTACTGGTTTGTCACACAAAACATCAACAAGAAGTTTTCTGTAGCCGTTATTTAACTGAAATACTGTTTTGAAATGACGTGATCCAAAAAGTTAAAGGATTGGTGATGGAGAGAAGCTAATTTGCATTGGGACATTATATAAAACAAATATGATAATTACACAAGAAGTTATTCAAGTGGCATTTTACTGGTAGAACAATAATATGAAATACGATAATTTGGATGCATGTTTAGTCGATTGTCAGTGTTAACAGGAATGTTGCGGCGTCACAGTTGCTTAGAACTACGATTAGTTGACGTACAGAAAAATGATGTCATCAGACTGTATGGATGCGTAGGCTGATCTTGACATTGTCAGTCGCAAAAGTCAAAGTTTGTAGGATGTTTTTACTTACGACATGGCTTACATATTTAGAATTCAAATTTGATTGAAGACTTGAAAAATAACTATTTTGATTGACACGACTTCCCAAAAACGATTGATCAATGTGATTCATTATGAATACAAATCCGTCCATGTATTTTTTCATAACATAGTTGAGCCGTCTCGCGAGAAAATCAACATTGTAAACTCTGCGTAAAGTATGGCCGGGATCAGCCTAACCATGCCGTGCAGGCTTACCCGGATAGACACTTTTCGCCTTATGTGTATTTTCTGTTTCATGAATCACTACTCTATACATATATCCCCCTGAGACGGAATATGTCTGCCCGGATCAGCCTCAGGCTGATCTGGTTGATACATTTACGCAGATGCCATAATGTTGGTTTTCTCGCGGGACGACTCAAATAACGTCGCATCATCAAATTAGACATGCTCCAGGATAACCAAACTGTGTTGTGTCGAAGTTTCAAATGCAAGGGAGGCTATAACAGAGATGTGCTGTATGGTTTATTTCCCTTTATTATATCCGGCGTTTAAGTGTTCTACCATCACTTGAAATAATGTCAGATTATTAATTGTTTACGTGTGAACATTTCCAAATGTCAAATGGCATTTATGTGCAGACCTTGCATTATGTATTGCGTTCAGTTGAGAAAATAAAGTCGAATTGCACATTGGATAAAGTTGAAGCAGTCCCGAATGAAAAAGTATTTTTAACACGTAATTTACTGTTCGCCATATAAAACAATATCTACGACTTGAAGCTTAATTGCGACAATCAGATTGCACGTATATGTACCAGCAATCTAACATTGAAATTATTCGTTCATTTATCCATATTGAGCAAAGATTAGTATATAAATATGTCAGATCTTGACATACTTATATTGAATGTTAATTCAGGATGTTAGCGGGATTTTAGCATACGCTCTGGCCCCGATATCCAAATGGTTAAGACATCTGCTTCGGGAGCCGAACCCGGTAGCTCAGACGAGCCGTCAGTCCAGGGGTTGACCAAGCTCGGTCAACATTCATTCCGACGATTGACAAATGAATCCCCCCGCGAGAAAACCAACTTAATGGTCTCTGCGTAATGTATCGATCAACAGGAGACGAAAAGTGTCCGGGTTAGCCTGCGTGACATGCTTAGACTGATTCGGGTCGATACGTTGCGTAGAGTCCACAATGGTTGTTTTCTAGCGGGGCGGCACAAATAATAATGCGACAAGCGTCATTCGTCAGTTCCACCAATCGGCTAACAGAAAATCACTCAGTTGATTGGAAGGACTGTTGTGTTGAGTACTGGTTGGATCTATCAATCGGGAGGTGGAAGGTTCGAAACCAAGTGGCGACTAGTAACACTTTCCCTCATATATACGCTTTCTGAAGGCTCTGCAACAGACGGTTTTTTGAAAACATAGTGACAAAAAAAGAAATTGCTTAAAACGAGCAATTCCTCCCTTTGCAAAATGTTTTCCACTTTTAGTCATAGGCTATCCAATCGATTACAAATATTTTCTATTTTTTGTCAAAATATATTCAAAGTCGTCTGCTGCAGAATGGTCGTATAGGGGAAAGGATTAATTAATGATACCGAATGTATGTCTACCGCGTGCTTCGCAAAACGGATGTAATTTGGAAAGTACATATGCCCAAGTATATTTAAAGTCAGAAATGTGATTGGCCCTTTCATTATGGGCGCCACTTCTAATATAACAAACACACACTTTAATGCTACGTTCCTTTTCCACACTCTCTGGCACATATGCATTTATCTCATATTGGTAGAGTTCAGACCACAGAATAAGTTATTGTTGATACAATTTGAACATAATATGTTATCATAACAATAAAGTAACTGTCCACGTAGTGTAATGGTACAGAGCGTATGCCTTGAGTGCGGGAGGTCGCGTGCTCGATCATTGAACGGGTCGTATCGAAGATGTTTAAAAAGGTAGTAATGCAGTAATGTCTGCCATCATTGGCGCCTAAGATTGGTTTCAGGGTTATTAGACCAATAGAACTGGCAACCTACCCAGGAGATTTCGTAATATAACCGAAACATTGTTGAAAACCGCGCAAATCACTAAATAATAAATAAATAAACAAATCAAAGAATGAACTGTTTCGTCTCTATTAGTTGGTGTGATGAAGGATCGAATCGACCATGACGGTGAGTCTAACGTGTACAACGGCTACAGCAAGATCAATCAGCATACGAGAATATAAAGTATACGGATAGAAAACAACTGCATACTCATCCATGCTTAGGATACAAAATGGATACTGCTTTACAAATGTTTATTGAAACATTCTATAGCTAATTGGCTACCAATGTAGAGAAAGATCAGACTGCGTGGATACGATGGGATCATCAAGGTATACAGTGGTCGAAAATGCCTAACGGGAGGGTTTAGCAGACCGCAGCTCATTTTGTTCTGTCCTAAGTCAGTCATTTAGTCTTTTAGAAATATTCCGAAAACGTATGGTTGTATAATTAAGCCTCGTTTGGGTTAAAGTATCGGCGGCGTCACACGTATTCTATGAAGATATGCAACTAAATCAATCGGGAAGAAAAAAATGAAACTAAATGTGAAATTCACAATTTGCAGTTTCTCCAAATGTTTTTCTTTGTTGTCACTGTGTTTAAAAATGATAGCCTTTTTTTTCGTATCTGGAAGAGTCTATTATTTATATAATTACCATCTGGTCATGCGTTGAATACAAGTAAAAATCTGTCAAGACCGTAAATTAACCCCGCGTCAAGCTTTTATTACCAATAGATGGCAACTGTGTGACCATGTTGACTTGGCTCTTAGCTTTAACTGAAATGTATTTTCTAAAAACATATTACCGACAAGATATACGGATTACGAGTAAAGACTCCTTTTTGTACAATATTTCCTCCAACACTGAAAAAGTTAACCATGATTGAAAACATTATCGATAACGACTTTTACGACTACTTGCATGCAACATTTGCCATGGTAATGGATAACTTTTAACCATTTCGGGAGAATAAAGCGTGTCCAGTACGGTAGCTGACAAGTGAAATGATACACACACGTCCACGCGTCACATCATCTGTTTATCCGCTAATGACAATGGACGTCTGCTTCAAAACCCTGACCAAGACATGTCAAATGGTTATTTACCGCATCAAGAAGGCCAACCATGAGAGTTATGGTTATTTGGCATTTACCGACGTATAACAAGTGTGCAGCAGACGACTTAGAAACCATCTCGAAAAAATATGAAAACTCTCTATACAAAGTTAAACAATTCTCATGATGACTAATTTCTCCTTTCGCCGCAATGTTTTCAAAATATGTCTGCTGCAGGAGCGCCAGAAAGCGTCTGTACGTGGAAAGGGAGGTTAACCATTCGCCGTTTGTAATTTAGGAAAGTAGTTTTTCATACTTTGCCCGCATGCAAAAAATCTACAGCCGACAACGTTGCCAGTCAATGTAAAACAACACGAGGAATCAAAGTCTATTTTCTTTGATAGTTGGTAGGGGAGCAACCCAACAGATAGCCTGTGAATTATACATGCGGCGTCATTTAAATGATCATTGTTTACCATTAGACTTCTTACGATATTTTATAACAATATAACTAGTTTTCGAAAAGTGCAGATCCCGAACAACCTGCGAGGATGCGACATTCAATACGAATCTACACGGCTTGCAAATGAATTACTATCATTCCATGTAGTTCACGGCTCAATTCATCTGAAATGGTAATTTTAAACCGTCTTTAATTTAGATAGGGGTCTGATATCAGGTTAATAATAACTTACAGCGGTCAGTTAAATCTATTTACCGGTTTTGATAAATGAGTGGCGTGGGAAACTGCCCAGCTTGACCCCGAGTATCCATTATCCTGTCACGTGATCTATATTGTGTGAGGACATAGAGAAATAACCCTTATCCTGCTGAATTTATGTAAATGCAAGTTTTTACACGTTTCACTGCTTTTAAAACCTGAATATTGAGAAACATGCATGAAGATAGATACTTTTGCAAATAAAAATTATTAAAAGAAAGCGTTTATGGTTTCTGGATCCAGTTTATACAAAAACTAAACCAATCACAGCATTGACATGTGCTTAAGAATCATCGTGGAATTAATGTCGACCAGGCCAGGGGAAAAGAGGTCTTGTTGAACATGCGAACTAAGAAGACTCACGCGGGTCTGTGTTTACGCATAGTTTCGGCAGAGCCTTAGCCGTCAGTCTATCTGAAATATTGACCATTTCACACAGAAACCGAACTTCGGGGATTCGCGCCCAGGAAAGATTAGGATCAGCCCGCACCTCCGCCAATAAGATCCCGATCTCCAAACTTCGCCCTCTAGTCGCTAGACACATGTCGAGAAAGGTAATGCCTAAAGATTGACAATACAAGTACATTTCTTGATTGATTAAACTATTTATGTTAATCCCCCTCGAATGTCAGCTTTCGCATTCCGTGACACATTAAGCATAATAAAACTTCTAGACCCACACTTTCTAAGCGTTTCTCATGTAGAACACCATATATAATTGGAAAGAGTTACCTCTTAGCTTTAAAGCAATCCAAAGAATATGTGGGTCATGCATTATACAAGAAAGAACTCACCAGGCGAAAATGGTTACCGTCATTTTGGACAAAATATGGCCCGGACAAACCGGTGTTTAGCATTCTCTACTTTCACTTTCAAGCAAGGTCAAACTACTAAAAGTGATCAAATCAATCATTTCCAGTGCATCCTATATACATTCCCATTGCATTTAAACTCAATGTCATATATTCAATACATACTGGTGATGGTATACACTCATTTCTACACAAACAAAGGTTGATTTAGGGACTTCTGTACTGTAGATCAAAATGTCGGCGGATGTATTTAGCGTAATTTGACCTGTATGTATGATAGTAGATCAAAATGTCGGCGGATGTATTTAGCGTAATTTGACCTGTATGTATGATAATAAGGTTTTATTTTTGAAAAAAAATTTTTTTTATCGGCAATTAATTAAACATAATAAAAAGAAAAAACCTCTCTTTTCCACATAAACCTGGAAAGAAAACTCGTTTGCCTATTTCTTATAGAACAATGCCAATATTGACTGTCGCCCGACTGAACCTGAACAGGAGCAATTAATTTAAAGTAATTAATACAGATGCTTAGAAAATAGAATGGAGTTAACGAATATCTAGAGGTAGAGATGGAACTGCATGTACGTCTTAAACATTAAAGTTATAGTGTGTATCTTCTACTTCTAATTCTACATCATTCTGCTGACAATTGACGCAGTGCCAACCCTCGCCTTTCATAAGCGTAGATATAATTGATGCGATATACCTGTTTCATAAAATAAATTAAAAAATTATGACTTATTTTTGGCCATTTTCAAGAACTACCTAGTATAGCTGCTAGCACACTAGTAATAGTTTCAATATTTATGTAATAATTTAGGCATGTTTATGTATTTGTCTTACACTTCAGTACATGTTTGTTTTTAAGGACATGTAGAAAACATGATTTACTAAAATAATATGTTTATTGCCATGAAAAAATGTCATGTTTAGTGTTGGAAGGTTCTGTACTCATTCTCTGCAAATAACAGTCTCCAATTTTGCTTCAGATTATATCTTAGAGCAGAGATCATTGTGAATATTCCACATTGTATATTTTGGCCTTTAATAATCCCTGTATTTTCTATGTGCAAACTTCAGTCAGTAACAATGATAACTATCAATATCATGGATCAAGCTGTTGCGAGTTCAATCACAACTCTGCCATTCATTACTATCAATTATTCATACTCGCAAAAATATTCTGGTGCTTGAAATCTCTCCTCGCAAATTGAAATTTACATTTGCAATGGCATGCGAGCTTAAAGTCAAGCCCTGACACAGTATACCGCTGTCAGAAGGTTTGTGCTTTTACTATTTTACCTTGCCACTTGAAAAATCATAATCAACCAATTAACAGTGCTAACACTAGCCTGCAATTCAAGATTCGTTGACCCTTTAGCCAAATTTCAGGTCAAAATCATATTTTGACTATTTACAAAAACTGCAGAATAAGAAAGTTAATTTCAATTGCTTACTCAGTCTCTGAATATCTCTAATAGATTTGCTGAGTGGTAATTCACATATATGTTAATCATCTGAATTAACCACATTATTACAATTGGGAAGCAATTATGACCTGATGGGCTAAAATAGTACAAAGAAGCAATTTGAGAAAATAATTGGGTCAGATTTATCATTATCCCTGTTACTCAATTTATGAATGTATAGTATAGTATGCTTACTGGAAAAGAAAGGAATTGGTCATATGAGGTAAAAAACTAGGTTATTAAGTCAAATTGAAGGAAAATCTAGGTAACACCCTGGAGGCGACAATTTTTGCTACTGCTATTTTGTCAGATTGCTTGTCTTAATGGTGTCTAGGTCAAGTTCCAATATATGGGGCATATTGGTTCAGAAAGTAGGTCAAATTGAAGGAATATCTTGTTAGCACTGAAGGTCACATTTTTATTGTGATCCTGTTGAAACTTTATCAGACTGTTTATCTTGAAGATATGTAGGCCAAGTTTGAATATGGGTCATGTTTGGTCAAGAAACATGACACTAGGTCAAATTGAAAAAGGAAAATCTTGTTGACACTAGATAATAGTCGCTGTAATTTTTGCTTGAAATCATTTGTTATAATGATATCTAGGTCAAGTTTGAACATGGGTCATATTGGGTCAAAAACTAGGTCACTGTCAAATTGAAGAAATTTCTGTTAACACTCTGGAGGCTTCTTTTTAACTTGAAAATATTGAAACTTTGTTTGAATGTTCGTCTCGAGGTAGGCCAGGTCTGAATATTAGTCATGTCAAGTCAAAAACAAGGACACTAGGCCAAATTGATGGAACATGTTGTTAAGACTAGATGTCACAAAATTTCCTTAAAAAATTGAATATTTTGTTTATTTTTTTCCATCTACCGGTAGATAATTTATTTATTTAGGCTTTATAAGTTAGAAAATGAGCCAAATTGGGTCAAAACTGGTCAAATTGAAGGAAAATCTTGTTAACTCTCTGGGGGCTGCATTTTTTACATGAAAATATTGAATCCCCAGTCGCTTCACATTTTTCTAGCCTAGAACACCATGGTTTGTTTACCTAGGGATCATGAATAAGTGAACTGTTGCCGTGATATTACTGAAATAATGTTGAAAACGGCTTAAAAAAACAATAAAACGAGAACTAATGATACTCATTTGAGTACTAAAGCAAAATTCATATTAACAACAAATTGGACAGACTTTTAGTAGAAATACCTAACTGTAATCTACAGTACAATCAATAAGCTTATACAACATCAATATCCAGTATCATTTGTATTGAAAAAGATGTACCTGTATACAATTGAATTGCTGCTTATAAGTTTTAAGCTTGTACCTAATGCACTGTGAAAGTTTTCATCAAAATCACTGTCAACTTGAAATGGTCTTGCATTCAGTGCGAAATGCTTCTTGCTGAATGCCATTTGCATCATACTAAATAAGAAATGCTTCTTGCTGAATGCAAAATGCATCTTGCTTATTGAGAAATGCTTCATGCTTAATCCGAAATGCGACAGGTAAAATGGATATATATTCCTTTTTGCCAACGAAATGCACAATGCTGTTTGCGAAATGCACAATGCTGTTTGCGAAATGCACAATGCTGAATGCGAAATGCTTCTTGCTGAATGTGAAATGCTCCTTGCTGAATGCTTTATGCATGTGAGTTACAACAGCACACTTGATGACCTGGTGCATTGGATAAATTATAACATTAGTATTTCCTCCCACCTTTGTTATTGTGTAACTATAGAATCTACTTAATTGCAGTTTAACAAGAGCTGTCGGAGGACAGCGTGCTTGACTATTCCACCGCTTATTTAGTTACTGAGATATGGAATCTGAAAGAGGCCATAACTTGCATAAAATGCTGGATAGAGTTATGGTACTTGATTGTAAACATAGGTGTAAATGAAGGGCGGTATTAAGTTTCAATGTAACGCATCAAGTAGTTAATAAGATATGGTCTCTTAATGTAGTTGCATGCAGAACTTTAACCAGTATTTATAAGTCCAAAAAGGACCATAACCTGCATAACATGCAAAATAAAGTTATCTAACTTAATAATCTACATAGGTGTGATAGTTGGGTAGGGTTGTATAAAGTTTCAATGCAATGCATTAAGTAAATACATGTACTGAGATATGGACTCTTAATTTAGTTGCACGAAAAACTTTAGCCAGAATTTCCAAGTAAAATAAAGGGCCATAACTTGCATTAAATGCAGGATAGAGTTATCTAATTTATTAATCTACTTAGGTGTGATAGTAGGGTAGGGTTGTGGAAAGTTTCAATGCAATGCATTAAGTAAAAATACGTTGGTGTGATAGTTGGGTAGGGTTGTATAAAGTTTCACTGCAATGGATCAAGTAATTACTGAGATATGGATTCTTAATTTAGTTGCACGCAAAACTTAAACCGTTAAAAAAGGGCCATATCTTGCATACAATGCAGGATAGAGTTATCTTACTTAATAATCCTCATAGCTGTGATAGTTGTGTAGGATTGTACAGCGTTTCAATGCAATGCATCAAGTAAATATATGGACTCTAAATTAAGTTGCAAGCAAAACTTTAACCAGAATTTCTAAGTAAAAAATGGGCCATAACTTGCATAAAATAAATGATAGAGTTACCTAACTTGATAATGTACATAGTGGTGATAGTGGGTTAGGTATTTATAAAGTTTCAATGCAATGCATGAAAGTAAATACAGAGAAATGGACTCTTAATTTAGTTGCACTCAAAACTTTAACCAGTATTTTTAAGTAAAAAAAGGGCCATAACTTGCATAAAATGCAATATAGAGTTATCTTACTTGTCAATCTACATAGTGTGATAGTGGGGAAGGGGTTGTAGAAAGTTTCAATGCAATACATACAGTATTTACGTACTTGCATGCAAAACCTTAACCAAGGTGTGACGCCGATACGATGCTGACGCCAGGGTGAGTATATAGCTCTCATATTCATCAAATAGTCGAGCTAAAAATGTATTTTAAGTTTTCTGATATAAAAAGAAAAAGAGGCTGAAAATCAAAACTATGAATGATCAATTAATTTAAATAATCATGTATATACTCTTGTGACACGGTTATGCATGACCACTAGAAATGTTGTGGGAAAAGCAGCAATTTGTGCATCTTGAATATTTTCTCTTTTTCATACATTGTTTTATTCTCTTTCATAAATTAATACTTTCATTGAGATTTATTTGTTTTATTCTCTTTCATAAATTAATACTTTCATTGAGATTTATTTTCTATCAAACATTTTTTCTTCTTTTCCCATAGAGTTTTCTTCTCAATTATAAATAAATAATTTCATTTAGATATATTTGCTATATATTTTACATATCGTTGTTGCAGATTTCTAATACATATTTATTAATTTCAACACATTGAAGTTTAGAAACATTGTGGGAAAGGAGCACAATGAGCATGTTCTGCTGTGAAAACATCTCTTTGATCTATTCTAAATTATTAAGTTTTAAAATAAGTAACTTGGATGTTTAAGTCTCGAAGCTTCTTGTACTACTGATTATAAGTAATCACTGCATGGCCAACCACAAGCTTCTAGTACTACAGATGCATTTAGCATTCAGCAAGAAGCATTTCGCACTCAGCAAGAAGTATTTCACAAAAAGCATAGTTCATTTCGCACTTCGCATAGCGTGCCGGCTTTCCGTTTTCAGCTCCACTGAAAGCCAGTCGAGCTTATGTCATGGCAAATTGTCTGTTGTGCATATGTGCATGCGTCTGTGCGTTAAATTTTTCTTTAAATGACTTCTTCTCCCTAACCACTTGGCCAATTTGGTTGAAACTTTGTAAGAAGTATCCTCTCAATGTTCTCTACTAAATTCCTTCAATTATTAGACCAGGGGTTTGGGACGTATATTGCTAAAGTGAAAAAATAATCAGGTGAGCGATCCAGGGCCATCATGGCACTCTTGTCTCTAAATATAAACACTATTTTTTTCCATATATGAGTTCACACACAATTCTTTCCTATACATTTTTTAATGAAAAATTAATATGTCATTTTTACCCTCTTCAAAGACATACATAAAGAATAATATAAAACATTACTTTTTTTAGAATTTTGCAATATTTTATCAATT
>JAUELF010138563.1:0-15111 GCA_031471495.1 Clinocardium nuttallii | reverse complement strand
CTAGAAAATGTGCCTTGCCCAAGGGCACTCCACCATGACCGTAGTGCCGCGACTGGGGATCGAACCAGGGACACCCGATTTCGAAATCCCCGACGCTAACCACTCGACCACAGCGGATTCCTTAGGGCTTAGGATTTATACAATATTCAACGCTATGTGCAGTTCAATTAGATCCGAAACCTTTATAAGTGGCTCATTCACGAATGATACATGTATATTTCGTTTACTACAAGTTAATAAACCCTGTTTTTTTTAAAGTGGCCTGATTGCATGGGCAGATGTCTCTCCTTAAAATAGTTGTACATTGTTCGTGTCATAATGTTTGTTTATACATGATCTGTCCCGCGAGAAACCCAACAGTGTGGACTCTGCGTATAGTATCGACCCGGATCAGACTAAGCATGCCGCAAAGGGTTTTCGCTTTATGTGGATTTTTTGTATCAGTAATCATTATTCTATACCTCTATCCCCGCGAGACGGAATGTGTCGGCCCAGAACAGTCTACGCGGACTGCATAGGCTGATCTGGGTCAATAAATTACGCAGAGGCGATAGTTGGTTTTCACGTTGGATGGTTCACATTTTGTTGTTTATTACAGTGTTTCTGTTATGATTATATTGGAAACGGATAGCTCTGAGCTACAAGTTGGCCTAATGTTAGACAATTTTCAACATAGACAGTCATTTATACTTGCTCATAGTGATGCGTTTGAGCTAGGTGAATACTGAAGAAACTTCGTCGATTACGTTATTCAAATAGCCTCCACGAGATTCTGCCGAACTCCAAAACAACAAAGTCAGAAATTCGTTTCAAGTCCCGCAAAAACGCATCATATAATAAGGACGTTAGTTTGTCAACAATCTATGACGTTAACAAGATAGACACGATACATGCGAATTGGTGACGATATTTGTTGTTGTGATCCTTTGATATTGCTATATATATTTTCCAATTGATTTAAAAGGATGCATTATTATAGGTTATTGCATTCCATTCTGTATGGGAAAATAGTGTGTCGGATGATTTGTGGCAGGAGGATCACGAAGCTTCTTAATCGCTCACATGATTCAATATATTATTTTGTATATTTTGTATGTTTCAATGTTCTTACTCTATACATATTTGGAAAAAAACACCACATTCTAGATTAGAATTACTCGTACATGTACACTTTTTGAAGAAAGTCACCCATGGATAATACTTGCAATTTTTTTTTAAATAGTTATTTCTGCATGGCGAGTGTAAATAAAAACAATGATTAAAAAACAATTGATTTGTTTAAACACACTTACCAGTGAGTAACTCATTCCAGGAACATCGTGCCAATCATTTTCAATTCGAGCCAGAACTTTTGGACATACCAATTCTTAATGTTTTCACGTTATATACATGAAAGGAAAACGAGCCCTGCTCCAAGGCGCCAATCCTTTTTAACGAATTGCGATAATTTCAAAAAATTGTTGTGGAATGTCACCTAGGGAACTTGTGTGCCAAATTATTTTCAAATCGGGCCAATGTTCTTGTACATGATGATTTACACAGACATAAATACCCGTTAGGTAAATAAAAACTACACTCCTGGAGACAAGTTTTTAACGGATCAAAATCATTTTAACAATCCTAAAAGAAGGTCACATATTACTTTTGGACAAACACACTATTCTTTTGGACTATCGCATATAAAGAAAACAAGCCGCGCCTAATTAACAAAGGGTCATGTTTTTCAACGGATCGGAACAAATTGAACAAACTTAATAAAGGATCAGCCAAGAAACAGTTGTGAAACCAGTAACTAATGATTAAATCGGGCCAGTAATTTCGCACAGGAAGATTTTAAAGTGTTTGTCAACATGTAATACAATTCTTCTTACAATTTTGAAAGAGGAAAACCCGAAACATTTTCTGATTTACTTTTGAATTTACTTCCTCGGTTTGGGAGGGACAAGTTTTTGTTGGAAAATGTCAACGAACAACGACGACGAAGTGCGTCATACGATCAGTAATCACAACAGTTCACCCGCACTTAGTGCTCAGGGAAGCTTAAATATAACAAAGGAATGGCGGTGAAAATAAAAGTTAACAGGCAAATTAATATCGTCTAAGGAATGTTTAAATGTCTTCAAATATATAACGATGTTTGTTAGCGTAATTCCTTTTAATTTCATCAACATAGATATACGTGGAAGGTGGTCTATACTCGGATGACATTGAGGGTTATCTATAAGGAATCTTCACATTTTTGTTGAAGCCTTAAACTATTTGTTTGATTTAGAATTGATTCTCGCTTTCGTATTGCGATATTCGAACCTGAACAAACACGAAAACATATTGACATATTACTTAGAAAAAATCCAGATGTGTTATAATTATTAAAAATGCCACATATTATTTATTGCCGATCATTGGTTATGACGTTGTAAAATCGTTTCTTATTCGTTAACTTCTAAGCTCATGTTTTCAGAGTCGTCTGTTATGAAAACATCCGAGGATAAAATGGCATATACTTCAACTTTTTATATAAATTCATGATACGGAGTTCGAAAGTAGGAACTTCCCCTTTTCCACTATGTTCTCAAAAGTAGTCTGTCAAATATCGTCTATATCCGTATACCGGTAGATGGAGTACACATTTCATATCTGTTTTTGTGAGGCGTCTCGAGCAAATTGAAACACATACATTGACAATGGACATTACCGTCAAAAGTAAGGAGACAAATACATTAATTGAATTTGTAAATGTCAATTCTGCCAGGCTTTTCTTAAAATGAAGGAATGAAAAGAAAAAGCAGCAAGTTAAAGTAAATGGTTCTTAATAGATCGTATTCATTCAACACTTATAGCACGTTGGCGCGATGTGGTTTTTTCTTTCATTTTCAAATTTCGTCCAACGAGTTTTTCGAAGAAGTTATTTGACAAATGATTCAAAAGAGGTGTTTATGGTTTGAAGTGTTAAAGAAATAGGCTGCATATTCTTTTAGGCTCAAATGATTTATTTAATCGATGTAATAGCTGTCAATGATGTTAACATCACAGAACGTTGATCGCGCCGGTGGCATACATGCGAAAGGAAATTGCAAACCAGTATAAAGACCTCGCTTGCCAAATAACTATCAGATAAGTTTTAATTATTTGACCTTCGGTTCAGAACGAAACTTTAGTCAGGGTAATGGAGTTTATATTAAATGTCCTGGGTTCGATCCCCGACAGGCTTTTGGTGGATTGACATTTGGAAAGATACATTTCCTAGCACAGTACTAGTCAGTCTCAAATGGGTCATTTATACGTGTTTAAATTGCCATGAAATATTGAAATTGTTGTAGAAAACGGTGGAAAACCATCATCAAATGGAAACTTGATATCAGGGTAATTTACTCCGCATGATAATATTTCCGCTAATGGAATATTTTAGATGCAGTTTTACTTAACACTAGACAACGTCTGATGCACATCTCTACAAATTGACACGGAAATAATTGAAACAAAAAAAAGCTTTAATAGTCCTATATCGCTAACCTGACACACTAGAATTGTAAACAGAAGTTAAAATGCCTATAGCTCTGGCAATTATTGTGTGCAGCGTAACAGAAAATTTTGAACGATTTCTGTAGAGTGCAACTTAAACACTTCAACAGTCTGTGTATGAACTGATTGTGTCGTTGAAGCTGTGTGTTATGAGGAAATATATTTTAATGAGTTTTTTATTTTCCCCTTCCGACTTAGCTAACGGGACTCGGCTCGTGTAATTGACAACATTACTCCCGTTCAGAGTTCATTTAACGCATGCAGGCTTTTGTTTAAATTTAAGTTTGGTTATTATGCCACACCAATAAGCGACCGTTTGTAAATGTATTTTTAAACGGACTAAGTGTTTGTTTTAATGGTGTTTTACGGAGTTTCATCATTATTTCAGTAATACATCGGCGAAAGCTCACTTATAAATTATCCTGGGTAAAGAAAAACAGTTCTTGGCATGCAATTGTGCCATGTCCAAGGCATTCACCATGCCGCGAACGCCCGGTTCTAAATCGCCGATTCTTACCGCTCGAAACCAGCGGATTTATACCCCGAAACAAAAACATATCAACTACCATGTAGGCCATAAAGTTACTTGAAAAGTATTTAATTAATGTTATATTTCGTCTTTCAAATATATGACTTACAGAGCGTGCCCTTACTTATTTCCCATATGCAGAACACTGTTGATATAATTGCATTGCCAAAAATCAATCTCGCAAGCCAGTTCATTCAACTGCTAACGTTAACTTGATAATATTTCGATCATTTTATCCCAAGGTATCTTCTAATTTCTTAGTTTTGAGAAGAGAATAGACATAACGCAGATGAACGTTTCAAGTAAATTATATCCCATGAGAGTTTGCAGTGCAGTTCTGTTATAAGTAATGTATACATTGCCGTGCGCATGTCTCGTAATGTGGACTTCTTGTAACGGGAAATGTTTATCTAAACACAATCCAATCCGTTTTTCTGACAGAAGTACCACCGTCATAATTGGAAACTTCTTAACTAATTTGAGCCTCGTCTACCGATTGACTATCAATATATTGGTCATTATAACGTTAATTAGCGTAACACGACTTTAGCTGCACTTCGAGCTTTTTGTCATAATACGTGGCTCATTCATGAAATATACATGTATATTTCGTTTAATACAAGTTAATGAACCGTGTACTTTTAAAGTGACATTAGTGTATGGGCAAATGTCGCTCCTTGAAATGTATTTACATGTGTCATAGTTTCTGTGTATACATTGTTTTGTTGTTTATTAGAAAGGGGCTCGTTAGAGCCAATTAATTGCTTAAGTAGGCGAAATCCGAAAACACTCATCGTTTTGAGACTGGAATCTAGACTAGTGTTTTTACAACATCGGCATTGAATTACTTCATATCTGTCTTTCTACATCAACTATCCGTTTCTGAGCACCATCTCGGATTCAGATATGTCTTGCAGATCGTATATAATGTCAATAAAATTGATGATCTACGGATTCTTTTTTTAAATGAACGGACTGTTGCCAGCTAATACACGTGTTGTAGCTTTAACCCGACACATTGTTCTTGTCTATAAATCAAAATGCAATAACTTGTTTGCATATGAGCCGGAAAAAGGATTTGATTCGACATCTCTTACCCGAAAGAAAGAAATCGAAAGAAATTTTATATTAAAATATATGAATTACTTGATTAAACGATAAAAAGTTTCTCTACGCTGTCAACACCACTAGATCACGCGCGACATGCATTAAAGCAGTATATGCATACTTTAGTCATGTGCCATTCAAACATTGAACAAAATTAGCAGTATGTGCATACTTTCCGCAGGTTTAATTATGATTGCGATTTCAAAATTGGAATTGAATTGATGACTTAAAACTTGATTTGGAAGAGTGCTGTGTATATCGTCTATACTTATTAACTCATGAATGAAAGTGTATCCATATTTATGTTTGTTCCTTCATTTTATGTTGTACATAAACACAGCAAATTGGTTAAGAGGATGGGATTTTGTACCGTTATAAATAATGATGATTATGTTAATTGAGGTCATCGTGGACATTGGACAATTAGAACAAATCAAAGGAGTAAGTGCATACTTTCATTAGGTGTATCATGATTTCGATTTGAATTGATGACTTATCTTTTGAAGGGGAAGAGTGTTGTGTATATTGTCTTAACACATGAAATCATGAATGAATGTGTATCCACTAAAATCCACGCCTTTTAGTGTAACACATTTCTATATTACCCATGCATTTCATGTTTGTAGTATAGACTATTCTTCTAAGCTATACAGTTTTCCTTTCATGTAATGTTGTACACATACACAATACGATCCTTATAGTTATAATAGCACAAATTATTCGCATCATGGATCCAAATCGCCAGGATGGTATGAATATCGATTGAAATGGTGCAACGTGAAAAACATTTCAGAGTAAAAAGTACCACCGACCGATCTTTAAGTACTCTGATCAACAACTTCTACAACCTGCTCATTCGATATTCACACTTATTGAGAATTTGAAAGAATAAAAAGCACGGCATGCACTGATCTTTCGACCTATGTTATGGAAACATAACATGCTCAGTTGCTTTGAGGCAGCTGTTATTGTATATAGCCATACAAGACTTGCCCTAAACGTTAGATCATTTTGTATTACCGTAGTTTACTGTCAAATAATCTACAGGAGCATTTATTATTGTTCTTTTTAAAGCAAAAGTGTAAATATTCTTTTGTTTATAAAAATGATTCATGTTAATTTTAAAAGTATTATATAAATAGTTATTTCAAATATGGTCAAACAAATATTCCACCATTTCTTGTTTTCAGTAATCAGAAAATGTAGATACAGAATGTTTATTGTTTGCCTTATTATTTTTTATTGGAATTTCAATATAGTTGTTATGCAGCGTTCTTTTGATGTTGATATAGCATGCATTGTAATTAATGCATCAATGAATGTGTAAACTATACAACGAACTCTGTGAAATACCTTTTTTCTGCGATACAGTATTCTGTGTATACAGTAGTGTACATTCAACTAAAACCATATTCAATTAACGGACATAATAAGGTCTTTTGTGAAGGGTATGTGATACATGAAATTGATCAGTAAATCCTTGTCCGTATATATTTCGTAGTCTGCGGTTAGCCCCTTGCTGGCATCACTTTTAGTTCTTTGATTTATAGTGTTTCTGTCCTGATTATTGGACACGTTAGCTCCGAGCTGCAAGTCGGCCTAATGTAAGACAATTGTCCACGTATACACTCACTTTAAAATCGCTCGTAGTGATGGTTTTGAGCTGAGTTCATACCGAAGAGATATCATCAACTACGAGCGGCCATTCTAATTGACTTCACAAGAAGCTGTCGAACCCCAAAACAATTATTTAAAAATTCGTTATACGCCAATTGTCCCCTTTGTCCCCATCCTCGGAACGCCCACGATAACGAGGACGTTAGTTTGTCAACACTTTTCGGCGTTAACAAGTTAGACACCATGTACGCAAATGGTTGTGGATATTTTTGTTGATAGTCTTTAATATTGTTTAAATCTATTTTCCAAATAAAAACAAAGATTGCAGTATTAAAGGTTATAGCATTTCTGTATACATGGGAAAATATTGAGATGGATAAATTCCTTTGACATAGTTGCCCGATGTTTTACGCATCCTCTGTACCCATTTCAATATAGTGAACAATACATTGGACAGACATATATACTTTTAACAAGAGGACCACGATTTTCATTAATCGATCATCTGATCCAATCTAGTTTTCTTAAGTAATTTTATATTGTCCTACGCCATACATATGAAGTATATTGTATCGGAAACTCTTGAAATGTTTCACTCTATAAATATACACATCTTAAGACATAACACTCGCTCTATGGTGGTCGTGATTTTCTATGAAGTCGTTCAAATTAAGTCCACGAGAGCTGTCTAACCCCAAAATAATTATTTAGACATTCGTTTGAAGCCAATATACATATTAGGAAAGCGAGCCCCGTCACATGTTGTCATGTTTATAATGAATTACAATGCTTTCAACACTGTTGGTGGAATGTGTCAGATCGTGTTTGTCACCTACAGATCGTGTTTGCAAAATTATTCTCAATTATGGCAAGTGCTTTTGTTCAAGAATATGAGTTAAATTTTCACTAGCATTTATATTTGTTAGAAGGAAAAGCCCGACCTCTTGGTGACAACATTTCTAACGGATCAGAATGATTTCAACAATCATTATAGAAGACCACTTAGTACTTCCGGGCAAGAGGATTTTTTCCAGTCTTACTAAACGCATATAAAGAAAATAAACGACGCCCCGTTTTTCAAAGGATCGGAACAATATAAAAAAAACTTGCCTGATGGCAAAGAAAGGAACATTAATTTGTGTAAATCGGGTTTTCTGAAAGTTTTGCATTTTTTCTTTTCGGCTGATGCTGCAGCAATCGAAACTCTTCATGGAATAAAACACTTTGAACCATTTTGAAAGAGGAACACATGAGGCACATTTTCTGATTTATTTTCTAATTTACTTCCTCGGTTTGGGAGGGACAGGTTCTTGTAGGAAAAATAACAATGGACGACGACGAAGGACAAATAAACATCAATACACAGACAAAATAATAACGTCTAGGAAATGATTAAATGTCGTGAAATATATTTCTAACGGAACACTTTGATTTGACACTCCGAAAAGTTAATAGAGTGCGATGGAAACCTTTTTTCTGACAACCAAATGACAGGAATTGAGATTAAAAATATATGTTTATAGTATTGTATGTTTGTTAACGTTATTCTATTTCCCATGATTTAGGAATCCGCTGTGGTAGGGTGGTTATCGTCGGGGATTTCGAAACAGGGTGTCCCTGGTTCGATCCCCAGTCGCGGCAACTCGGTCATGGTGGAGTGCCCTTGGGCAAGGCACATTTTCTAGCCTAGACTACCGGTTTGTTTACCCAGGGATCATGAACAAATAAATGTAATTGCGCGCTAAATGACCTTAGCTGTCGATGCGCCATAAAACAATATACATTCATTCATTCTATTTCCCATTATCAAATTAACATAAGTGAAAGAGTATGACATAAGTGTTGAAGACGTAAACTGTTATTGTTATTTATAATTGCACGCCGTTTTGGTATTGCGATACATGTATCTGAACCTGAACAAATATGCAAACATGTTGACATATTCCTTAGAGAATATAGATGTGCTAAATTATCATGAATGCATTTATATATATGTTGTCGGGCCATTTGGATTTACCGTATTCAAAACCTTTCGTTTACATTAACTCCAAATCCGATTGTTTTATCGTCGCTTGTTTTGAAAGCAACCAAGGAAAACAATTGAAAGTCTTTTAATAAAACCATTATATATACTTTGAAACATAGTAAACAGTAGGAACTTCTTCTTTTACACAATGTTTTTAAAAGTAGTCTGTCAAATATCGTCTATATATGTATACCGATATATAGTGTATTTATCTTATATCTGTTGTTGTGAGGAGTCTTGAGCAAATTGATACACGTCCATTAACACTGGCCATTACCGTCAGAGGTAGACAAATTAATTGTATTTGTAAATGTCAATTCTGCCACTTTTCCCTTGAAATGTTGGGATGAAAAGGAATTGGAGCAAATTAGAGAAAATTACTCTAAATAGATATTATTCATACAAAAAGGTTCATTACTTTTTTTTTTTTTTTTTCAATTTTCTTTTTACGAGTTTTTTTTAGGAAATATAAAGACGAACGATACTAATGTTTCGTTAATAGCAGAGGGATGTTCATGATTTGAAGCGATCAATAGGTAAGCTACAATAGTTGTTTTTAGCATTTTTAAATAATATTTATTTTTTATCGTTGCCATAGTGGTCAATGATCACGATAACGTTGATCGCACCGGTCGGTTAAATGCGAAACAAAATTGTACAGTAGGATTTAGTCTTGACTTGACAAATATTTTAAGATCATAACACGAGCAATCGAAAGTCTTAATTAGTTAGACTAATAAGTTGTTACAGAAGAAATGTGTTGAGCATGTCAACCTTTGTTCTTGTGTTTTACGAGCGCTCAACCTACTAAGTGTGGCGTCATACCATGCGGGCACGACACAGCAATACTGTTTGGTAGCAATATTGTCTGGTAGTAACATTTTAAATTGACGAATTGCTGAAAATGCTAAGGCTCTAAGACTTTAACAATTCATTTT
Source organism: Clinocardium nuttallii (assembly GCA_031471495.1). Lineage (NCBI taxonomy): Eukaryota > Metazoa > Mollusca > Bivalvia > Cardiida > Cardiidae > Clinocardium > Clinocardium nuttallii. The sequence goes on along the minus strand of JAUELF010138563.1, from coordinate 5,372 downwards.
GAAGAACTAACTGACCGTCAATAATTTGTTATTGACAGTTGATACATTCCAGTTTATTCCGGAGTTTTTCTATTTTTATGTCAGCTTTAGATATTTCACGCTTCTTACAGCTTCTTACCAAGTGCGCATTGTTTTCCAAAGATTAGTAAAACGCAGTCAAATAATGATAATATATACATTGATGCCATCATTGTCTTGCCTTATATCATGGTTTTAAATTAATTAATTCAGTTGATTTAGAAAGAAACAATAGCATTGTGCTGGTGTGTAAAACAGTCGGAAATGAAATCTAGCAAGGTTTTATAAATGGCTGTCACAATTATCTCAGTACAACTGAGCATGAATTTCTCAAAGATATTTAAAAAGGTTTTGTGACAGACATAGTGCTAACTATTAATTCAATTATTTGATTCCCTTTTGGTTTATACTTTATCATTGGGACTTTACTTTTCTTTTTTAAAAATGTGTCCGAATTTAAAAACTGACTCAACTCGACACAGGCATGTAATGTACTTCCATGCATTCATCTGTTGACAGCTTCGAAATATATTTTTCATTTTCAACTCTGAAACTCTTTCTATTGAGTTATATTCATTGTGTAAGAGACATGAAATCAAATCAATTTTCTGGCTGATATCGTTTTTGAGACAAGGACTATTTGGCGCTAAGATATACATGTAGGGTGGTTTTGTGAACTAGACTCGAAACAGTAATCTTTACAGAAATGTTCCACAGATACATGTACTTCCACATACAATTTACAGCTATCAATATATCGCTCTGATCCCTATAAAGTGTTCCGTTATGGTGAGGATGTTTGAAGTGATTCTTTGCCGATATTGTAATTTGAATTCACCAATAGGGACTGATTCACGTGTATATTTGGTCGATTGTCTTCGGAATTCGACTTCTAAAGCAATAGGCTCTGACGAGCCATTTGCTAAAACAAGTATGGGGCGATCGGATCGAATTATTTATAATCGAGAATTAAACAATAAAGATAGGAAAATAGGTTGAAGCCTTTTCCATATACAACATATATGCACTATACGGCTTTAAACTATCTCGGCGCTAATGTAGTAAATATCTATAAAGACTAAAAGGATTATTATTGAATGGAGATGAAACCATTGCGTAAAAAGAACATATTTGCTCACTGTCACGTGTTGCTGTAACATTTGCAAAAATAGTCTGCTGCAGATGCGTCTGCATCTTGGAAACTGCGAAAACCTGCGGGGTTTCGGAGGAAACCATGAACACCATAAGTATACTGATCTGGTGCCAATCGGATATTGCCAGCAAAAAATGATCGGGAAGTAAAACCCGCCTTTTGCACTCGGGTAATGTATCAATTGACTGATTTTTTATTTGGGCTTAACGCCGTTTTCATCAATTGTTCGGTCATATCAAGAAGGAAAGTTTACCTACCAATGCACCACCTGACTTTCTAACACCAATACTGCACACACCATTTTTTTTCAAGCGATTTGTTGCGGAGCAACATAGTCCGTTAGCCTGTGGGTTTATGCAGAGTCACGTGTGTCGCACTTACTTCTGTCAAATGTCGGACAGAATGTTCGTCAAACTGGGGCTCGAACTCCCCACCCCTTGTGTGCCATCCCAAGCGGCTACCGACTTTGCTTACGGATCTCGGCTCATGTAATTGAAAACTTTCTCTGACATTATCCTGGTAGAAATTGGAGAAATGGATGCCTGTTATTTTTTATTTTTGTCTGGGTTTTATTCTATGTCGATGTGTGACATTTTCGTAAACGCATTACGAAACAAAAATCTATCCACTACCCATACAAGTCATAAAGTGCCGATATCTGGGATATTATATAATTAGCTTAAGATGTCGTCTTTCAAAAAATGAGCCGTCCCGTGAGAAAAAACCAACATTATGGCTTCTGCGTAATGTATCGACCCACATTCCATCTCAGGGGGATATATGCATATAATAATGATTCCTGAAATAGACAATCCACAGGAGGCGAACAGTGTTTATCCGGTTAAGCCTGCGCGGTATGCTTAGGCTTATCAGAGTAGATACTTTACCCAGAGTCCACACTGTTGTTTTTTTCACGGGGCGGCTCAAGTATGCATTGGCGAATCTTCTCTTACATCCCCGATGCTGAAAACCGTTGATATATTTGTAAAAAATAATTAAAGCCAGAGCAAACCAGTTCATTCAACTGCAAACGTACTTGGTTCTTACTCTATTAGATCACAAGGCATCTTCTTATTTCTTAGAACATTGTACTGAAAGAGATATGGCTTATCATTTTAAGTAAAGAATATCCCCTGAGAGTTTGCAGTGCAGTTCTGTTATACGTAATGTCGTAATAGCCTAGCGTAGTTCTTTTAATTCATTCGCCTTGTAACGGGGGTGGGTTTTTCAAAGCAATATATTCCTCTCGCAAGTAAACCATTTTCTGAAATCATTTAATCATAACCTAGCAATATGATCATTGCTTGATTGTTTGGTGTTATACGCCGCTTTCAACAACTTTTCACAGAGAAAAAGTTGAACTGTATTTTACAAACTGTAATAAATGAATCAAATAGTTATAATAAAAACTCAAACGTGTGGACTAATAATAATACAAAATACAGGATTTTATAACGTTTGGCTATCCCAGACTCAGTTAATATAATACGTGTTGTGCCTATATATGCCGTAATAGGTTGATTGATATGTATATACATGAATGGTTTTAGGCTAATGAAGAAAGAAACATAAATTAAACAATGTTAATGTATAAGACAAAATTATATTCATTATTACCGCTAAATGTATTTCCAGTATCTGTATATTATCCAAAACTTGATATTTATCTAAATATATGTAAATATGTATTATCCTTTTTTGTGTTATTTATCTAAATGAATGTGTCTATTTATATTTTCATCAAAAGAGATTGTAAAAACCCTTTATATTTATTTACCTATAATTTGAATGTATGTTAAAATATGTTGTATTTTGACGATGAACCTTATGTGTTCAAGTCAATATTCTTAAATAAAGTTCTGTTCTGTTCTTTAATAATAACAATTACAAATCACTGTTTTGAATTACTACAATGTTATCTTGAATATAAAGGTTTTGAAGACATAACATGGTCTTCAACCACAAATATGATGCTTGAAAGTAATATTTACGCTTTCTGTCATATAGACGCTTTCTGACGTCTGTGCAGCAGACGGCTTTTTGAAAACATAGTGACGAAAGAAGAAATTGCTCAAAGCTAGTAATTTCTCCTTTTGCCACAATGTTTTCCACTTTTAGTCATAGGTTATATATCCATTTAATTAGAGAGATTTTCTATTATTTGACAAAATATGTTTAAAGTCGTCTGCTGCAAAATTGTTGTATGAGGGAAAGGGTTAATTTCAATCAATCCGTATTTGTGTCCGTTCTTCTTATTATCTTTACTATACATTCTTCAACACTTGATTCATTATAAACTAGTAGAGACCACCATAACCATTCCCACATATAGCTGTGTCTGACAGTGTTATTCTGGGATCAGATGTTTTGCTCTTTTCACGATGTTTAGCTCTTTTGTAATTCTTTTATGATTTCCGACTGTTTGGAACTCTTTAAAATGCACCAATATTCAATGTATAGTACTGCTTTAAGTTATATGGTGAATGACTTAAAATGTACTCAAACCATTTTGCTGTAAATGACAAAATAAATTATCAAAATAACTTTGACGTCATTTCAACAATAAGTAACATATGCCTTTTTTAGACATCCATTCCGGCTTCAATCTTCCTAATACAAAGTCCACATATATACCAAACAAAACTAGACAAGTAAATGTAAAAATCCCAAATTCAAAAAAGTTGTCACAATATAACCGGTTTTCTCTTAGTGTGGCCCATATATATGTTTAGCTTGTCTGTTTTTCGAAGTATTCACTCTTAATCATTTTCAGTTCTAAAGGATACAAAGTTGTTACACCAGCGACAAAAGATACTATGAATCACAGAGCCCAACGAGACAATTCAGAGGAATCACGACAGTCGAGTCGCCATGTGATGCATTACTCGAACAAAGACAACATGCGGCCAACCAGCGCACCAGCAACTCAGTATTTCAACACATCCGAACATCTTGTTTATGGAAATAAACTTGCAAAAGACACAAACTGGGTTTTGTCTTCAAAGCCAAATCGCGTACATAGGTATACTCAGAGAAAAGATATGTCAAATACCAGAGATTCCTATCCGTCGCACGTTCGTAACACGTCTGAGGGTCGCTATGGTAACTTAGGAAAGGATTATGGGACACAAAATGGTGGTGTGTCGCGATATGTTAGAAGTAGGTCATATTCCCCGCACCGCAATGCTCTAGCGGTCAACCAAATACATAAAGAAGATCATGTGATTCAAGCCATACAGATGGGCCTCGAGAAAAGACAGCGGGCTATCCGACTTTCGCTATACCAGATGCCAGATCCTGCGGACTATGAATGGGAAATTGACTAAGACAATGTTCAATGCAGTTAAAATTATATTATTGACCCTTATCCTACATACAACAAATCTGCAGCAGACGACTTTGAAAACATAGTGACAAAAACCTGAAAAATCTCCAAAAAATTAATTGTTAAATAAATTTGAAAACAGTGTGGCCAAAGGGGAAATTGCTCTTCATGAGCAATTTCACCTTTGAGCAAGAAAAAAATGCGGAAGTCATCTGCTGCTATTGCGTCAAAACGTGTCTGCATGTGGAGAAAACTATAAAGAGATATAAAAAATAAAGAAAGTCTCAACAATTTAAAGTATAACAATTTCAAAGAATTCCAAACATTCTCAACAAAGGAGAAATTGCTCATTTTTAGGAATTTTCTTCATTTTGCCAGAATGTTTTAAAAAAAAGTCTGCCGCAGATGCATCAAAATATGTCTGCAAGAGGGCAAGAGGAATCATTAGAAATTAGAAAGTAATCTACAATCAATATAGTATAGTAATACGTAGATCACTACATTAACCTTTTCCAATATGTAGAGGCATGACGATGCCTCTGCAGCAGACAACTTTTGGAAACATTGTGGAAAAAAGAGACATTGCTCATAATATTTCTAGAGATTTTACATGTTTTTTGTCTATAAGCTATCGTCTGCTATTTGGTGTACGATGGTAAGGGTTAAATCTTTGGCTGCTAGAACTGATTTTATGAAGCCTGGGCCAACAGTATACTGCCTTGTCATATTGCGTGATTGCACTGTTTCGCCTGGCTCAAACAAAGCTGCTCAACCCCTTTCCCTCATATGACAATTCTGCAGCAGACGACATTGAACATATTTTGTCAAAAGATAGAAAATCTCTATAATTGAATGGATAACCTATGACTAAAAGTG
>JAUELF010138455.1:0-15112 GCA_031471495.1 Clinocardium nuttallii | reverse complement strand
CTGTTCAAAACTGACTATATAAATTTTGTTTCGTTGTTGTTGTTTTTGTTAGCATTGTGGCGATTGTCAAACCAATCTCCACAACAAGTGGAAAAAAGTGACTATATGACAAAATATTCTGTGTAGTGTAATTAAGGATAAGGATATTACTACGCTCCCCCTCTCATATACGCAAGTAATATTTCGTCTGATTTGTTTTTGTATATTTGAATAACATTTTTTCTTCACTCGCAGCTGCATTTGCATTTGCAGCAGACCACTTCCGAAATAGTGTGACAACAGGAGACATTTCTCATTTTGCCACAATGTTTTCTATGCTATTCAGAAAAATTAACCAGATATATCACATGCGTCTTTTGGGAAAAGTGAGGCAAAAGAAGAAGACTATTTATTTTCTTCGGAGAACTTGCTGCGGCATCAGAGAGGGTGTAAGTGTGTGTTTGTAGAGTTCAAGATCATTTAGAAGAACTGTTCATTCAGCGACTTTCTACATATTTCAGGTTTTATTAATTGGTTGAAAATCATAGAAACCAGGTTACATCTGAAAAGGCGAAAATTAATTTTAAGCTTCAAATGACATCTCATCCATATCCACTGGCTGTCCTTTTCTTATGTTGTTCCAAGATATATGTAGAACTGTCGTTTGTGCTGTTTAAGAAAGGGAATAAAATGCCCATTATTTGAAAATATTCTCTTCTAAACAGCTTGTCAGATTTCAAGGTTATTTAGTAGAAATCTTCAGTCAGCGACTAACTACGAAAAACGTTCAAACCATATTAAATGGCAAAATGACAAACATTTAAAACTGCATGGGATGGATTGACCTTCTTGCTCCAAAAAGCATCTCGTCCTTATGCACAAGACAAGTTTCGACAAAACATCAGAAGAATGATCCTTTGTATGTCCTCTTTTTTAATTGTATTCAAAAATGTAAATTTAAACACAACGTTTGTTGCTGAGGCAGCAGAAAATGGTGTGCAATGCCTGACCTGTAAACTTCATATTCTCTGAATCCGCTTGTCAGATTCCAAGATTATATATTACACACGTTCCTTCAATGACCCTCTACAAGATTTGCTATAGCTGTATTTATTGGCTAAAACATGATAGCCACACGGCATCAGCAAAGGGGAAAGAATGACATTTACATTTATATCCAAGATTTAGTTTGATCTCAGGATACATTTGTAATTTAGCAGAAGTGTTCCTCAAGAGACCATCTACTTAAAATATCCTGTTAAAATAAAAGCTTGCACTCAATTTCGTTTAACAGACACTAATAGTTAAGTATAAAACTGGAGAAAATAATTCATAACAAGACTGTTTTGGTAGATTACGCTTCTGAGTTTACTGTTATCCCTGTAAACATTAATAGATTGCATTACTAGATTTAATACTATGAATGTTTCAGTTGGTTCAGTACAGTCAATACATAGGAAGTCATTGTACTGTCATAGTGTAATTTCCATAGGACTATTGGGTGATATGATCATTAAACAAAGAACCACGTGGACCGAATGCCATATTCGAATATGGAGTCAATCAAATTTTCACAATACCAACACTAAGTTATTATCTTGCTAATATTTCATTCTGGCATGATGCATCATTACTTATCTGTCATCGTGGGAATGTATTAAACACATATTTCAATTTGCACTTCTGCATCTCCTCTAAACCGATCGAAATTCTACCTTCAGTAATTTCAGTACTTATTATTGAAGTATTTTGTATGACCCAACCGGGGTGAGAACCCGCGGCCTCCAGCACCTGAGACAGACACTATACCAGAACATCACCTAGGCGATCGAGAATACTCCATCTCATCGAAACGACTGTAGAGCCAGAACACAGGGAGTAAGGGACAATATTTTAATTAAGATTTCAGGAAATTAAAGGTTCCCCTAAGTTGGAACCCAACATTAATTTCCTTTTCCAACAATATTGACCTGATTTCAATAACATATTTAAAATATTATATTCTTTGCTTTAGTTGTAAGGGACAACATTTTATAATGAATCAGGAAATTGAAGACTCTTCTTAGTTTGCGCCCAGCATTATTTTCTTTTTTCCGACAAAATTCTATTCTTTAGCTTTAGCTATTATATTCTTTTCTGTAGATGTTATGAACCATATTTTAATATTGATTAAAATTTTACAGACAAATTGAAAACTCCTTAGTTGGAGCAGAGCAATATCTTCATTTCCAACAATATTCTAGACTTTATCTCAATGGCTTATATTCATTTTTATATTATTTTCTGTAAATGTTTTAGTCCAGTATCAAATCATACATAATCCTGTATAAAACTAGTTGAAAGTTTAATTACGCCAAGTACATCCAGAGCCATGCGAATCTACAGCCAAACACTTTATTGGCGACAAAGAAAATGTATTGAATCATGACATTAATTTCATTTTCAATGTAAATGTGTATAGAATGCGGTTGAAATATGTTTAGAAAATGATGAATTTGATAATATTTAGTATTTTGACCCTGTTTGAAAGTGATATGAGACGATGTAAAAAAACAGTTTCGTCCCAACCAAATTTCGTCCAAAATGGCTGTAACCATATTCGCGGGGTGACATAACAACCCCTCATTTTCTTTCGATTATAACTATTTTCAACGATAACGTGTGTTCTAAAAGAGACATGCTTAGAAAGTGTTACACATGCGTGTTGAAACTGGTTCATTTACCTGGAATAAAAAATGGCCCGTATGTGCTGTATTTGTAAATATATTTAACAAGTTTTACAATATAACCATTTCCCACATTATCTGAACATATCTGTGAAATTATATAGGGCAGTGTCTGTAAATGAAAGTATACTTATTGAACAGAGGTGAAACATTCTGGCACTATAAGAAATTGCGTCTGCAGCAGACGCGTTTTGGAATATGTTGTGGTTATAAGAGCAATTTACCCCTTTTGCAACGACGCCTTCAACTCGATTCTATAATTATATTTTATTCCTTAAGAGGTTATCCATATGTGTGCCTATATTATAACTATTTTTTTGAAAGATTGCTGTTGTAAATGTGTTGCATGTTGCAATAGGGTGTCACCCTTTCCGACATCTTTTCAGCAGACGACTTTGGAAACAAAACGAGCAATTTCACCTTTTGCCACAATGTTTCCAATTCTGTAATGAATTGTAGCTGCATTTATAGAGTTTCCGTGATTTTACCTTGATGTTTTTTCTATGTTGATAGAGGTTAAAGTTTATTCTAATGAACTCAGTTGATATTTCACTTACCCCGAAATTAGCACATATTATTTTACAAAGAGTGCTGGCTTTAAACTCATAGATATTGCCTGTGGTCACCTTCTTGTATTCCAAAGCATGTGGTGTGACATTCCACCTTGTTGGTAACATCTTACCAACTTCTTCATATTCACTGCTCTAAAATGAGAAAGTTATCCTTTTTAGCTTTTTCATTCATTAATATTAGAATGTTCGTCAGAAAATGATACTATTGCTAAACAACCCAGATACATGTGAAAGTCTCAAATCGTGTTTTCCAATTCAGTTTATAAACAATGCTTTACATGTCTCATATTTGGATGTTTACATACCAGAGACACCAGAAAGAGTCTGTTTGGGGGTAAGAGTTAATGCCATGTTATAAATCCTTATTGAGGTTTGTATAAACAAGAGGCCCAAGAGGGCTAGTATCGCTCAGCTGCAATAAAGCAATAAGGCAAACATTAAATCTCCAAATAGCCCCGCCCCCTCATGTGGCATTGTTTATTTTACTAGTCACAGTGGTTGAAGAAATCTGGTAGAGTGTCACTCAAGGAACATTTCTGAATTTTCTTTCGAAAATCGGCCAAATAGTTTTGGAAGAGAAGACTTTTAAAGTGTTTCACTAAAGTCAATTTAAGGCTAAAAGCCTTGCCCACTGGCAGCAATATTTCAAGACCAATCATGGATTGGTGAAATCTGATAGAGAGTGACCGATGGAACATTTCTACACAATTAAAATTTGAGATAAGCAAAATACGTTAGTCGGAAAAGATTTTTTAACTTTTCACTTTAGCCATATAAGGTTAAACAGCCTAGGCCCCTGGCGGCTATATTTTTAAACCAATCATTCTGATTGAAAGTCACCCACGGGAGATTTCTTCTAAATTATTTGAAAATCGGCATGAAACTTTAGTAGGCGAAGATTTTTTGAAGTTTTCACTTTAGCCATATAAGGCAGCCATGTTTTTTGACCCTAGGAACATTTCTGCAAAATTATTTGAAAATGGGCCTTACACTTTTGGGGGAGAAGATTATTTAACTTTTCACCATAGCAATTTAATGCAAAATAGCCCCGCTGTTTGACGGCAATGTTTTACGACTAATCAACATGGCATGAAGGTATCTGATAGAAATTCTACAAAATTATTTAAAAATGTGTCCGCGAATAATTTTTTTAAGTTTTCACTATAACCATAATATTATAATGAAAAGTAGCCCCGCTCCTTGCTGCCATATAGTTCGACCAATCATCTCTGATAGAGAGTTACCCCACACAATTATTTGAAAATAGCTCCGACACTTTCGAAGGAGTAGATTATTTATGTTTTCACTTTAGCCATATAAGACAAAAGAAAATCCCATTCCTTGGCGGCTTTTTCGACCAATCAACATGGCATGAAGGTATCTGATAGAGGGTCTTTAACATTTTATTCGAAAATCGGCTTGACACTATCGGAAGAATTATATTTTTTAGTTTTCATTTTTTTTTCGGTTGCCAAAGAATTTAGGAGACGTCATTGAAGGGATGCTTCTAATTGGCTTAGTGGTTAGAGAGAAGAAGGCGTTTAAAGCAAACATTTGACGCAAAAGGGACAATTCGCCATAACATAAGCTCTACTGACTGTCAGCCAGTGGAGCTAAACATTATTTGATATTTTAACCATTTACCTAATATAATACCCCTGCCACCATACAGACGCATAATGATTCATCTGCAGCAGACGTCTTTTGAAAACACTAACGCAACAATAGAAAATGCCCTTTTTCAACATTTGTTTTTAACTAATAATTTAACTATCATTTAAGGGGACTTTTTCGTTTTTTGCATTTGTATTATCAGTTTATTTTGCTGCAGATTTGTTGTTTGTGGGAAAGCGACGCTTAGTCGTCTGCTATGATCTTTGTTAGAACAGGATAAATTGCTAATGTGATTTTTGACAATTTTATTTCACCATTTCCGCGACTGTTTTTAAATTAAAGTTTTAAATGTCGCTTTAGGGATAATTGACTCTGTCGGTCACATATATCTCACCTAAATGAGAAATGAAAGTTAAAGTAGAAACAGTGTGTGTGCACTGTCATTACTTAACAATACGATTTCTGTTCCTATTTCTACTTGAGAAAGATTTCAGTTGAACATACCTCTTTGCCCGGCGTTACACATTTATATCCCGATGTAATAATCTGCCCATGAACCATACTGATGAAGTTGTCTTCAGGCGTGTAAGTGTCTTCTTGGGTCGGTCTACAAATATATATCACTCAAGTGAACTGCATATACAATCAATAATGGAGTATAGTCTAATTGTCGGTTTTAACCTAACAAAGACTTATAAATTAAGTTTTACAAATACTTAGTAGGACATTTGAGGACTGAAATAATCAAGTTGTTTGAGAATAACAGACAATTAACCTGCATACATTGTTTCATTAGTGATATATTATCTGACGTTTGGTTTATTCTGTCCGAATGTGTGATGTTTTACGGTTATTTTCTGAATGGACAAACCATACAAGATGACAGTCTCGTTGCCCTGTTCTCAACAAGAAAAAGAAGCCCAAGTGGGCAATATTTATTTGAACATTGTCCAATCAGTTTTGGTGGAGAAGATGTTTTAAGTTTTCATTAAAGCCAAATGAGGCAAGATAGCCTGACACTTTCAGAGGAGAATATTTTCTTAAAGTTTTCACAAGTTTTTTCTTTCGGTTGCCATGGAAACTAGAATTGTGCATGTCCCAAAAACATTGAGGGCACTTATGTCAATGTAGGAAAAGTCGTTCGAAGTAAACGTTGACGCACAAACGCACGCACGACGGAAAATTCGCTATTGGAGCTAAACAACGAGAGTAGATTTGTTGCAGAATGAAGCTGACTCGATTCAAGCTCCAAACCGTTAGGTTATGAATATTTAATATAAAGTGAAAAGTAGGGTTTTAAATGTAATATACTTTTATAGGCGATGAATTCCTATCCATTCCACGATACATATGCATTTTGACGCCTCTGAAGCAGACTCTTTTCGAAAACACAATGGCAAAGGAGAAATCGCCCATACTGAGCAAAATCTTTTGCCATGACCTTTTCAACTCTATACAACAATATACCTTTTTACAAGAAAATATTCACGATACAGATTAGTTATATATGGGAAATGATTCAATAATACAACAAACTGTTGAGATATTCGGTAAATTAAATACATGGAAACTGCTTTCCCTTTTAATTGTTTTTTTTCAAATGGGCCAATCTCCATTAAAAAACTAAATCCATATCCTTTGAAATGTTTATTTGTCACAATACATTATCATAACACACACACCAATAGAATAATCTGATCCCGTACGCTCTGCTGTAATACACGTGTTTTAACATACTATATATATCAAGCACATTATAAATGAATACTTTTATGCTAAAAAAATATACTGCTTTATGCCACAAACTCTCATATATATCAAATATATGCAAAAGTAGGATTGAAGTAACAAAACGCAAAATAATATTTCATTATTCCAAAGATATTCAATTTAAGGATTTATTAATTAATGAGGATAAGTACATGTGTCTTTCAATACATGTGTCAGTGTGTAAAATTATTACTTTCATAACTATGCCTTTGCAACCACTTCGGTGTCACAGAAGGTCCTTAATTAACTGCTATGGAAGAGCACTATGTCTGTGACAAAAGCATTGGAGCGGGATCGACATGTTGCCTGTTAAACATTTAACCATAAACAGACACATTATGATGCCTCTCCATCAGAATACTTTTGAAACCATTTTCACAAAAGGAGAAATTGCTTATTAACTGTTTATTTTAAAAAACACACCATGTTTTCAATATTTTTCTCTATACCATATACTTTCATTTATGTTTAACATTTCAGCCTTGATTCTTTCAAAATGTGTCTGCTGCAAATTTGTGATATGTGGGAAAGGGTTAAAAAGAGTTAATAAGGTATACATTATATATCAAGGCTGAAGTAAAGAATCCGGTAAGAAAGTGTATGCAGAAGCAGCTAAAATTATCGTGCTGATCAACACTACTGTAGCCCCTAAAAAAACTTTGTTTGTATAGATATGAGTGTATATCATCACCATTTCGCCTGGTTAGTTCTTCCTTGCATAATGAATGACCCCCACCCCATTTTCTTTTGAATAGTTTAAAGCTTAGATGTTACTCTTTTCTATTGTATATGTTGTTGTACATGAGACATGCTTAGAAAGTGTGACAATTGAGGATTGAAACTGGTCGATTTACATAGAAACAAAGAAGGAATTGATTTGGTGTATTGCAACCTTTACCATGATCTGCTCTTTAACAGTCATAAAATCATCATTGTTATTACTAAGTTCCAATAATGTTCTTTCATTTTTTATTAACCTCTTCCCCCCATAAAACAAATATGCAGTAGACATCTTTGTAAATGTCAAGCAAAACATTGAAAAACCTTTGGGAGTAAAAGTATAACAAGTGAATAGAGTTGTAAACATAATGGCAAAATCAGAAATTGTTCTTTATGACTAATTTATCATTTTGTCAGCCTGTTAACAAAAGTAGTCCACTGCATAGGTGTGAAAATGCGTCTATTCGTGGGAATGGGTAAGATTATCCTGGCGGCGATGTTTTCAACGGATCAGAGTTATTTGAACAATCTTGTAAAAGGATCCCCCATGTAACATTAGTGACATATTATTTAAATATTGGCAGTACTTTTAGAAAAGAAGATTATTTCACTAAACGCAAATAAGGAAAACAGGCTCCACCCCCTGGCGGCCATGTTGTCAACGGAGCGAACAATTAGAACGATCTTAGTAGAGTGTTTTCAATAGAACATTATAGCAAAAACATTTTTAAATCGGGCAAGTGGTTTTGATCTAGAATTATTTTTGAAAGAGATTCATCAAAAGTCACATTTCTGACAAATTATGTTTAAATAAGGCCAAGCTTTTAGGCAAGCAATCCTTTTAAGTGTTCATTGTTTTCGCTTCACGGATATAAGGAAAACAAGCTCCATCCTTTGGCGGAAGAATTTGAAGAGGGTAACCCAATGAACATGTGTGCAAAATATTTTTTATCAAATCGGTTCTGTTCTTTTAGAAAGTTTCAATATTTATATTATATACATATAATGAAAACAAGCCCCAGCCTTCTGGCAGACAAGTTTTCCAACAGATCGGCATGATTTGAACAAAATTGATAGAGGGTTACACACAGATTACTTGTGCCATTTTTTTCTTCAAATCGGAATAATTGTACAACCTTGGTAGAAGGTCAATGAATTTTTGCATTCGAAGATTTTAAAAGCTGTTGCATTTTCCAACTGTTCTGATGCATCAGTAACCAAAGTGCATCCAAAGTGCCAAATGGAATGTAATTCTTTGGTGGAGGACCAGCACATTTATATGTTTCTTATTGAATATTCGTCATTTCTGAAGTCATTTGTAGGAAAATGTTAACAGAGAGACAGACGGACGGACACGCAGACGACGACAGTGAGTGATCACATAAGCTAACCCTGCACTTCGTGTTAGAGTGAGCCAAACAATTTCATATAAGCCTCCGGCATTATTCTTCCTTTACGTTTCATACAAAAATGATCGTATGCAAATAAGTACTATTTAAAACTATAAGATAATAAGCAGCGAGGCCTTTCAGAGAAATTGTCAGCCAGAACCCGTTTGAAATGGAGCATTGTTATTATCATAGACACAATATGCTAATTTCCTGAGTTAGGAGCTACATATAAACTATTCTTTAACTTCACTTTTCATATTAACTATTATTGTATTTAAAACTATAAGCTAAGAAGAGCAACCAACATAATAAAAAGCAAAACAAAACTCCTTGACAGAGTTACCTCATCTTGTCTACAGATGGTGGTCATGTAGGTTAATATGAATTCCAAGTTTCACAGCAATATCCTTAAACGTTTAAACAATAATAAGATTTTACCAAGTTATAAATGTATTTTATAATTCGAAAAAGTGCCATACTTCTTACAAAATCATTAAAAGAGTCATGTACTCTTTTCTGTTGATTGAAGTATTGATGGTGAAGAAGTATTGCAAGTTTCTATGTAATATGTTGTGAAAAGGTTATGTGATGTTGCACATAAAAACTTAACCAAGTTCTGCCGCTTACACCACAGGCGTCCGAATTTCCCTTTCAAAAGAATAAAGTACTCAAACAGTCCCTCTATATTGTATATACAGTACGCTATGATAAAAATGATTGTAATGATAATTTGTGGAATCCCTCCCATGTTACTTAATAGTAGCCCCTCTATACGGTCCATCTAAAATATTAATAATGACAAGGTGTGCAACGGCATTTTACCCACTTGCTCGATTCGGGCAATAATGTCCGCAGATAAACGTCTGAACCGACCTGGTCCAAGGTAGCTACAGGTTCAAAAATGATTTTACTCAAGATCCATCATGTTAAAAATTTGCCAACCGACCAATACGCAGGCGTTTTTAAGCTTAATGTTCATAACACTTCGAAATTAGCAGATTGTCCGAACCGAGCAAGGGGTAAAATGCCGTTGCACACCATGTCATTATTATAATACTATATGGATCATAAAGAGGTCTAGTTTAAGTAGCACGGAAGGGATTCTCCTCAATATCATTACGATCATTTTTATCATAGCATATGGACACTATAAATAGACTTTTTCAGTATTTTATCGTATTGTGTGTTTTTCCCAATTTTCTTCTGTAATGGAAATTAGAACGCCTGTGCTTACACCGACACTGACGCAGAGGTCAATCAGACAGCTTGTCTTTTATTAAAATGGACGAGCAAAAAAGGGTCACCTAGATAATCTCTGCAATGAAGCATTGTTTTTGTTATATAAATAATATGGCAATTTCCAGATGACAAAAAGGACATTTAAACCTCTCGCATTCATCAATCCCTATGTTTCGTATACATCATTGTAGTGTATGGAAATCAAAACTACAGTATATTTAAAATTTGATATAAATATCGTGATCCAAAGAAAAAAGGGTCACATGGATTCCCCATGAAAAAAAGCATTGCAAATATTATAGACACCGTACGCTATTTTCCTAAGAAGAAAAGTTACATATAAACCTCCAGCATTAATCAATCCTTACTTTTTCTTATCTTGATGTGGACTATCATTATCATCGACACATCTGAAAATAAAAGAAAATAAATAAAAACATGTATACTGAAATGTAGGAAATACACTTCGACGAATTTCTAATTGGCTACTTAGTTGTTATAAAATAAATATACAAATAACCAAATATAAGGTTAATACAATTTATTCCTAATATGTAAAACAAAACTTCTTTGAAATTTGATCACGGGAACAGTATTAACAGAGATGGCTAACATGGGTAAATGTTGAAGACACACGACGGACGGACGCCGGACAAAATGTGATCCCAATAACTCACCTTGCACTTCATGCTTAGGTGAGTTATCAAGACGAGCGAAAAGGGTCACCTAAATCATCTCTAAAATGAAGTATTGTTTTTGTTATAGAAATAAAATGGTAATTTCCAGAGAAAAAAGGACATATAAACCCCCCGCATTAATCAATCTCTATGTTTTGTATAAATCATAAGTGTATGTAAATCAAAACTACAGTATATTTAAAATTTGATATAAATATCGTTATCCAAAGAAAAAGGGTCACATGGATCCCCCATGAAAAAGAGCATTGCAAATATTACAGACACCATATGCTATTGTCCCGAAGAAAAAGTTACATATACACCTCCAGCATTAATCAATCCTTACCTTGGATCATCAACATTTTCGGAAGGTCTGAAAATAAAAAGAAAATAAGAAAAAATACATGTATACTGAATTGCAGTTTTCAAGAATGAACCCCTATTCCAAACAATTGCAGAAGACTACACCGGAATAACTTGTCAAAGTCTTCACATCACTCTTTTGAAATTGAATCTTACAATATAATTGGGAAATTAGCAGATTGCCCGAACCGAGCAAGGAGGTATAATGTCGTTGCACACCATGCCATTATTATAATATATGGATCGTATAGAGGGCTAGTTACAGTAACACGGGAGCGACACATATTATCATTACGATCATTGTTATCATAGCATATGGACACTATAGATATACTTTTTGAGTATTTTAGCGTATTGTGTTTCCCCCAATTTGCTTCTGTAATGGAAATATTAAAGACACCAGATGATATTTCCCGAAGAAGAAGTTACATATACACCTCCAGCATTAATCAATCCTTACTTTTCGGGTTCCGGAATTGGACCATCAACATTTTGCAAAAAAAAAAAAAAAAAATAGACATGTATACTGAATTGCAGTTTTCACGAATGAACCCTTTTCCAAACATTTGCAGAAGACTACACCGCAATAAATTGTCAAAGTCTTCACATCACTCTTCTGTAATTGAATTTTACAATATCAAGAATCTTAATCGTCAATTTCTTTGAAAATAGTATAGAACGGATTGTAAAAATCTCGTTGACCTGTTCACAACAACTAAAATTCACCATCTTTTTACGATATCAACTCGAACAAGAGGCAGAAGAGGGACAGTATCGCTCCACTGCACTTAGGGCAAACGTTAAATCTCGAAACAGCCCCGCCCTCTGGTGACCATGTTTTTTTACCAATCACAGTGGCTTAAAAGAATCTCGTAGAGTGTCATCCAGGTCAGAAGATTTTTAAATGTTTCACTAAAGCCAATTTAAGGCTAACAGCCCCACCTCCCGGCAGCCATGTTTTAAGACTAATCAACCTGGCTTGGTGGAATCTGATAGATAGTCACACAAGGAACATTTCTAAAAAGTATTTGAAAATCAACCAGATTCTTTTGTCGGAGATGATTTTTCATTTTTTCACCATAGCCATATGAGGCAAAACAGCCCTACCCCTTGGCGGCCATGTTTTCCATCCAATCGACACTGTTTGGAGGAATCTAATAGAGGGTCTCACAAGGAACTTCACTTTTCACTGCATATAAAGCAAAATAACCCGCCTCGTAGGGCCATGTTTTTCGACCAATAAACATGGCTTGAAGGAATATGACAGAGGGTCACCCAATGCACATTTCTTCAAAACTATTTGAAAATTGGCTCTACACCTTCGTTGGAGAAGTTTTTTTTAGTTTTCACTCTAGCCATATAAGGCAAAATAGCCCCAACCCCTGGCGGCTATAATCTTTGACCATTTAACATGGCTTGAAGGAATCTGATAGAGGGTCATCAAAGGATCATTTCTACGAAATTGTTTGAAAAGCGACCCTACACTTTCGGAGGAGAAGATTTTTTAAGTTTTCACAGGTTTCTTCTTTGAGTTGTTATGGAAACAAGAAACTTTGGATCGATCCAAATAATTTGAAGGAATTTAGGAGATAACATTAAGTATTGCATAATTATTTGATATGAATTGAAAGTAGGGTTTTAAATGCAAGATTGTTTTGGAGGCGATGAATTCCTACCCAGTCTACTATACATATGCATGTTGACGCCTCCGAAGTAGACGCATTTCGAAAACATTGTGACAAAAGGATAACCCGCCCATATTGAGCACATTCTCCTTTTTCCATAACATTTTCAACTGTAGTCATCCATATTGTCAAAACCACAATGGTCCTAAAATGAGTCAAAACAGTCTAAAACAGTCTTCCCTCAGCCTATTCTCAACCTTTAAAGTCAACACCCATATGGTTGAAAATACAGGGTTGTCAAACCCCATATGATTGAAAATACAGGATAGTCAAAATCCATACGGTCTAAAGGGTTTTGTTGGAAAAGAAAAGAGATATATCGGGGGAAAGATCAGTATACTCCTCCTTATCTAGACCTCTGGGGTGCAAACTTATAAATAATATTTAAACAAACCTTGTAAGCCATGGAATTTTATGCTTCCAGCCTTCTATAAATCCCCCCCAAGCTCGCCACATGGTATCGAGTGTAAACAACCTGGGTAGCCACTTGGGTATACACATCCATGACGGCTTGCCAAATCGGAAACGCTTCAAGCTTTCTATAAATCCCCTCCAAGCTCGTAAAATGGCATCGCGTGCGAGGGTAAACAACCTGGGTAGCCACTGATGTATACACATCCATGACGACTTGCCAAATCGGAAACGCTTCAAGTTTTCTATAAATCCCCTCCAAGCTCGCCAAAATATCAAATGCTGCCAGCCTTCTATACCTCCCCCCCAAGCTCGCAAAATGGCACCGAGTGCGAGGGTAAACAACGCCAACAAACAAAAACTCCACCAAGCCCATAAAGGGTCATTATCATCCCTGAAATGGAGCATTGTTACTATTATATACGCTAACAAGACGAACTTTGATGCAAAGCATATGGCTATAATTTGCTCACCTGGCTACCATAGCCTATAATAAAAGGTTAAGAATAATAAGAGGGTCAATTTTGACGTAGGGATTAGGCGTTTTATATGCTACGATCTTTCTTATATTCAGCATGTAAACGTATATTCTCTTTCGTGTTTAGCAGAAGTATAATAACAACAACGGGAGTAAATAAATTAACACAACCTAAAAAGTAATTTATCAAAAGTAAGCATTTATGAAATTAAAAGTATAGTCAACATATAGCAAGGATACAATGGTCTGAATGAACTTATAAATAGGCAACAACATCGCCCGAAACTGTTTATTATGGGCCGTAAACCAAACAATTAAAAAAGCGTAGCGTACGGAAAAGTGAACTTTTTTTCTGTGCTTTTATGAATCGGGTCAGGGCCGTTAACCAAACTATTAAAAATAGCGCAGCCTAGGAAATTGGGGAAAAGTTATTAAATACAAATTAAACGTGTCTAAAGTTTTGTAAAAACGGTAGATGACATACGTATTTTGTATCTTGTGGTTAATAAATACAATTTGTTAATTTAAAAAAGGTTGTTTTTTAAAAAAACATATTACAGTTGTTCTTAGCAATAACAATGTTGGTTGCTCCCTTTTCGATTACGTCACCCTATGGTTCAAAATTAATACTTACCATAATTCTTACAAAAACCTTGACAGAGTTATATACTCTTGTTTTGGTGATTGGCGTAATGATGGTGAACAAGTGTTGTAGTTTCAAAGCTATATCTCAAATGGTTTTGAAAAACAAATGAGGTGTTTTAAAAAAACCTTAACAAAGGTATGACGCCAACACCGACGCTGACGACAGAGTGAGTAGGATAACTAACCCTTTCTTCGCAAAGTTAAAGGATACCCCTGAAATGGTACATTGGCATTATCATAGACACAATATGCTAATTTCCCGAGGGAAAAGAGACATATAAACCTCCATTCTCTAATCCTTACCTTTCATTTGGACCACCTTCGAGCAGGTTACATAGATCATGAATATTTTTAAAAGTTCTGAAATGAATATAAAATAAATAGAAAGGTGTTTTCTCAAATGCAGGAAATATTTTGAGATTTCAAGAATATATTAAATCTTTTCCAAAAATGTGCAGAAGACGACTTTGCAAATATTTAGAAAAAGATAAGGAAAATGTCTATAGGATAGTTTTGACGCATCTGCAACAGACACGTCTTGAAAACATTGTGGTAACTGACGAGGAATTTCTCCTTTTGTAACGATGCGTCTGATGCAGATATGTTGTATGAGGCAAACACGTTTATTTTATGCTGAGTGATGAAATACTGTGCTCTATCAGTGAAATAAAATCCATACTGTATGAATATGAAAAATGACGTCACGTTACGTTATGACGTAACGTACGTTAACATGGAACGTAGACACAAAATAGTTCCTTACTATAGTCATCAATTAGCATAAAATAAAAAGAAAATGTGTTCGTATCGAGTGGATAAGGATTATATTTCATCGAGAAGTG
>JAUELF010138454.1:0-25385 GCA_031471495.1 Clinocardium nuttallii | reverse complement strand
ATCTTATTAACACTGTGGATGCTGCATTTTTAACTTGAGCATGTTAAACAGAATTGTTGTATTGATGATAGGTGTAGGCCAAGCTCGAATTTTGGTCATGTCTGTTCAAACATTAGGCCACTAGATGAAATTGAAATAACATCTCGTACAACCCATATTTTCTGCGAAGGTCAGAATGTTGATCTTAATGACTGCTAGACAAAGTTTGAATATAGGTCAGTAAGCCAAATTGAAGGACAATCGTGTTAACAATATAGTCTAGAGGCCGCATGTTCTGCTTCGGCAGCATGAAATTGTGTCTGAATGATATTTAAGGCAAGTTAGTCAAGTTGTCACATTGGGTCAGAAACTGGGTCACTACGCCAAATTGAAGGATAATCTTGTTAACACTATGAATGCTGCATTTTAAACTTGAGCATGTTGAAACTGTTTCAGAATCGTTGTCTGGATGATGTGTAGGCAAAGTTTAAATATTGGTCATGTCTGTTCAAAAACTGGGGTCACTAGTCAAAATTAAAGGAAAATTTTGTCAGCACTGTAGAAGCCACATTTTTTAATATTTGGTCCGAATGTTTATCTTTGTGATATTTCGGCCAATTTTGAGTAGGGCCATGCCGGGTTAAAAACTATGTATGTCAAAAATGTAGGTTACTAGTACAAATTGAAGAAATATCTTGTTTATAGTCTGGAGGCCGCAAACTTTGCTTCAGCAGCTTGAAACTTTGTCAGAATGTTTGTATTTATACTATCTAGTCCATTTTTGAGTATGGGTCAAATCAGGTAATCAAAAATAGGTCACTAGGCCAAATGAAGGAAAATCTTGATAATACTCTGGAGGTTGCATTTTGAATCTTTGTCAGAATAATTGTCTTGATGAGTATTGTTTTGCTCAAACACTTTCTCCCAGTCTAGAACATGGTTTAGAGAATACTTTCTACTTGATGGGAGTTAATTTAACATTGACCTTTTTCTCAATGTAATATTACAGAAACTTCAAAATATTCTGCCTAAACCTGCCGTTAAATTTGCCTTTGGTTCTCCATGTATTTAATGTGTATACTTGTAAGCTGTTGCACTCAGGTGTGAGATATAGTGCCAACAAGGTCCTACTGTTTTCAAATAGGCAGTTTCATAATATTTACTAGTTTTGATATGCTCTCTCAACTTATTAACAATAAATACATTAACTTAAGCTGTAATTGTTATTTCCGTTTACGTTTTCACTTCTTCTCGAACCTTCCCGCAGCCCCCAGGCCACCAGCAATTTCAGTTCATTGATTCTGAATAGGATAGATAAAGATACACAACGAGTACACTAGTCGGTGATACAGATAAGCTTCCGAGAAAATCCAGTGATAAACCACAATCTACGCTACCGTTGAAAGTTTGTTAAAAATGAAGACAACCAAAGAAATTATGTGTTTAAACAAGAACTGTCCGTAGCACAATTCCACCGCTTATTTGTTACTGGGGTTATGCAACGCCGACGCAAACGCGAGTGTTATAGCCCTCCTTATTTTTCGAATAGTCGAGTTTAAAATGTAATGAGATATCATATGACATAGAACTAGTATAATAAATAATAGGCGATATTTACCACACAACCACTTGTTCTATATCTCTGACCGTATACCAACCCGATTGTCCGTTAGTCCACTTGACCTGAAGTGTTTCATTGACATTTATGTAAATATTAATTGATGTTCAGTGGACAGATATTGTAACAAGTAGTAAAAGGAACATTTCTGATCTTTTTCTTTGCTTGTTTTCAATTTTTTAAATCGAGACATGCTAGCTTAGTCGGAAAAGAGGGATATTGATTACTTTTAAATTCCGACTCAGCCATTCTTTATTTTAGATGACTGTAAAAGGTCATTTAAAATGTCAATACTACTTCACTTCTTAGGGTAACGGTCTACGTGCAAAGATAGCCATTATCCTATGAAGAATTTGCTGTGGAGTACATGTGCGCGAAAGCTCAGAAACTCAATGTAAAGTTAACTTGCTTAATATTGAAATTTACGTAAAACTCAAATTAGTTTATCATATCTAAGTTTAATTTTAACTGTTTACCTTTATTGGTTTGTTTACAGCTTCTGCATTACTATTTATAATACGAACGACGGGTCCTTTCAATGTATTGATTAATTTAAATAAATGAATCTACAACAGTTATGGGGATACCGTCGTAAGTAGTAGGATGCGCAACAAGAATTTCATAACAGCTTGCTACGAATATGAAAGGTTTGAAGATATATAGCCCACATATCGATCTGAAAGCACAACGATTGTGAATAATATATTCTCCATATATATTACATATAATTTAAAACGAAGAAATAAATATACCGGAACAAGAAAAGTATATAGTTAAAAAGTAAAAAAGACACTACATTGGTTTAAAACGTGCCATATTGTGAATAAACGTTTAAAACTAATGTATTTTATCTCCACTTTATATATATGTGTGTGTGTGGGAGTCACATTCTTAGTATCTTATATAACAATAGCAGAGCATTATATCGCGCTGCGCTATGACTTGATTTTTAAAATCATAACTCAAACATATGTATAATGAAAGGTAACGCCGTTGAAGACGCTGATGCAAACGACAGCATAAATAGTCCATGTTGCTATAAAAAATATTAAACACATCAAGACGTATACCCTTGTCTGATCAATGTTGTTTTCTCGTCTGCATTGTACAGCTACTCCAGTTAAAGGTTCCTCAGCCCTGTCAGACTGCCAGTGGCGACCTATAACGGGAGTATAGTATCTTAAATTTATTAGAGAATGTTGATAATTTGACACAACATAGTCATAAAAATATATTAAAAAAATGACTACTTTGATCATTTGCAATCTGACACTATTCTCAATTAAACAAAAACATCCAAATATTGACTTATTTTCCTTTCTTCGAAACTAATAACGGTTTTAGGCGAAATATTTACATATTTTCGTCGTGTTGTCAAAGCTTGCTAATCATCTACCCTTTTTCCTCGTTCACTCTTAAAAGTCACATAATGAATACTTGGACCTTAACATACATTCAATGTATCAAATGATCTATTAGTTTATGAGTACTCTGGATGAATCATAATATTTTTGATACAGACTCGACCAAATTAATAATCTTAACTACGATTGATATGACGGTGTAAAAGTGTTATCTATATGAAAATATAGCAAGTTGATAAAGGAAAATCTAATGAGAAGTAGTGATGCTAAAATAACAAGCACTTGTGTAAAGGAGAACATGATATGACTATACTTTTAAAACATTTTGTCAATCTTTTGAACTCAACTTCCTTGATCAATTAAAAACAGCATTAAATTCCATGACAAGTCGTGAAAAAAGGCTTTAAATGCCTTCGATCAATCGTTGAAAAAATTAAGTATATTTTTCAATCGTTAAAATAGC
This sequence comes from Clinocardium nuttallii, assembly GCA_031471495.1. NCBI lineage: Eukaryota > Metazoa > Mollusca > Bivalvia > Cardiida > Cardiidae > Clinocardium > Clinocardium nuttallii. The sequence continues at coordinate 21,961 of JAUELF010138454.1, read as the reverse complement.
TGTGTTTCACTTTGTCAATCGAATCAAATAGCTTGTATCCCTTTGACCAAAACAGCTGTATATCCCAATCGTTTAAACAGCTACACATCCTTATCATAATCACAGCTTTAAATTCAAATTGTTTAAGAGCTTAAAATCTTTCAATCAATTTTTAAAACAACTTCATGTCCCAATCGATAAAAGAGCTTTAATTCCCAATGGTTAACCAATTTAAATACCTCGATCATTTATTAAACCTGTTGTATTTCACACTCGGTAAAATAGCTTTGAATCTAAATGGTTTAACCGATTTAAATCTCTCGATCAATTGTTAAACCAGCTTTATGCCACAATCGTTAAAATAGCTTTAACCCATTGATCATTTTTTAAACCGCTTCATGTCCGTATCGATAAAACAGCTTTAAATCCAAATGGTTTAACAGCTTTGAATCCTTCGGACAATTGGTAAAACAGCTTTTCAATCCCTACATAAATCGTTGAATCAGCTTTAAACACAATGATAAATCGTTAAAACGGCTTTGTATCTTTTTATCAGCAGATTAAACAGCTTAAAAGCTCTTCGTCAATCGCTATGATATTTTTGTCTCTTGACCAATCGCTAAACAGGTTTAAATTCATTTCAATCTTTTAAACAGTTCTAAAATCCTGAGTTGATCACTTAAACAGCTTTAAATCCTAAGTTTATCACTAACATAGCTTCAAATCCCTTTAAATTAAATTTATTGATCAATCGTTAAAAAAGTTTTAATTGCAATCGTTAAAACCACTTAAATTTCTTGATGATCAATTTTTAAAACAGCTTTTAATTCCTATTAAAATATTTAAAATAAACTATAAATCTGTTTGATCCATCGTTTAACAGGATTTAAAGTCATTGGCCAATTGTTAAGATATATGTTTATCCCTTGACCAATCGGTCAACAGTTCTTAATATCTTGACACATGATTAAAATAGCTTTAGATCCCTAGATCAATAGTTAAACCCACTTTAAAGCTGCTGGTAAATTTCGAAAACTGATTCAATACTTTGATCAATCAGAGGCCTTTTTCTAGCCATCTCGCAGGATATGCTGACCCATTCTCAATGGCAAAAGTCTTAAATATCATGCAGAATTCCTAAGTACGTTATGTTAGCGGCTACGACCCTGTTTTTGTATTCCCAAATATGACATAACACCGATTCATTTTCCCAAATAAATTGCCAAATTATTGTTCCCAAAATGCAGAGAAAAGAGCCTGATTCAATTGATGGTACAAAAAAGGCTACAAAGCCATATATAGATCGTGAAAATAACAACAAGATATCGGTGGATGCTCCCCGAAGTATATCCGAGACACCGAAATTGTGATTATATCACATATTCTTTTTAAGCGAAGCTTTCCATAAAGTTCATTGATTTCAAGTCATTATTTATTGAGAAATAGTCTAGAAAAAGTATTCTTATGTCATATTATATAAAAATCAAAAGAGTAATAACTCTGGGGAATATCATCGAACCGGAACATGGTGATAATTCGAACATCTTCAATTGTTAGTGGAGCTTTCTATAAAGTTTTATAAAGTCAGGAGTCGCTGCGAAATAGCCCGGACAAAATAAAAAAGAATTTGTCTGTGTCATATTATATATAAATTAAAAGGGCGTTAACCAAGAGAATAGTTACCAAACCAGAATATGGAAATAACATGCACATTTCTTCTTCTTCCAATAATGATCCATTGACTTCAAGTCAGTAGTTGCTGAGAAATAGCCAAGACAAACGTTTCCTTTGTCATATCATATAGCAATTAAACGGGCAATAACTGTAAAAATCATCATACCGGAACGTGGTGATGATATGCGAATCTTCTCTACTGAGTGATCTTCCCCATAAAGTTTCATTGAATTCAAATCAGTAGTTGCTGAGAAATAGCCCTGATAATAATCTTATTACATATTATATATAATTGAAAAGGGCAATTAATCAGTGAAACATTATCGAACCGGTATCTGGTGATCCTATGCACATCTTTTTTGGTAAGTAAAGCTTCCCAAAAAGATTCATCGAATTCGATCAATATTTGCCTAGAAACAGCAAAGACACAATTGTCCCATGTAATATTATAAAGGAATTTAAAAGGGCAATTTTTCAGTGAAAAATCATCGAACCGTAATATAGCGATAGTATGCCATCTCTTGTTAGATAAGCTTCCCCATAAAGTTTCATTGAATTCAAGTCAGTAGTTGTTGAGAAATAGCCCGGACAGCCGGCTTTATGCTAGCTCCGAAAAATAAATCGGCGAGCATAATAAAGTCATTGATCAATTGTGTAAACGTCTATTACATGTTTTATCGTCAAACTCTTCATCGGATAAGGAATTTGACAAAGACACAGTAAACGAAATTAAACAAATAACAATCAAATCATCATGTTACCTGGATGCACTTTACATCCGACGGTCATAAGATAACCTAACGGAAGTTTCTTATATTCGTGCACAATTTCTAGATCATAATGGTCTGATGCTCCATGTCGATATATTCCGTTTCGTCCCGTGATATCCCAGGTTACCCAAACCTTCATTTCTGAAAAAATTAAATTGTTCTTAACTCATAGTAGTCACACATTTGGTGTCTGATTTTAGAGGGGCAAGCATACATGTAAACTATATTTCAGTAGTCATAAAATATTGACTACATATATGAACATTATCTTCAGTTTAAACTCATCCTATAATACACTGTTAGTTACCACAATTAAATATGTTTAATGTTCCATTTACGGATAATGCATGCATTTCTTTTCTTGTACGTGTACTTAAACTATGAACCAGAAATACGAAATTGAATGGACTCATGTGGAGTAATTTAAATAAATTTATATTGACCCCCATCCCCTCGTGTACGTGTACTGAACATGATATAATATGACTACATGATCAATCAAAGGCAGGCAAAACATATTCCAACCTACCGCCAATGTCATGTCCTATAATGGTTCCCGGTCCATATGCATCATCTAAACCAAGTTTCTCGGACCAAGCCGGTCCACGTCTTACTCTGGTGCCTACAGCAGGAAGGCTTGAATCTCCACTGTCATTATACATTATTTTGATGATACGGTTCCTTTGACGATCAATGTTCTTGTTAGATCTATCCACAATTTGTTTCTTCTCAGTCTGACCAAAAGAATGTTTGTTTAATTTGGGTAAAGCCATTTTCAACAATTTTCAGTTCATCACGGCGACAGTCCACTTAACCATGATCCCTGGGTAATCAATCCAGTATTAGGCTATAAAATGTGTCTTGCTACGGGCACTCCAGCATGACCACTACGAGACGGGCTCAAACTCAGGACATCCGGTTTGAAACCCTACAACTCTGCAACGGTGGACACATAGAAGAAAAGCTTGATCTATAGATTGATGTTTTAACGCTTAACTGTAATGCCAACATTTCAGACGGCCCTGCGTATCCTAACGAGAGTCTTGTAGTTATTACTGTCACATGTGTAACAGTGGTTACAATGTCAGTAAGTATTAATAATCAATGTGTACAAAAAATATGTATACCATCTGCATGATATAGGCAGTCTTGTAGTTGGGTTATACTTATCTAACTCTGTATTGTGGTGACATCAGTTTTGTCTTACCGAAATGATCGTTTATGCAAACCAGAAAATACGACACTTTACTGCATTAAATACCTATATCTGAATGTTTGTATTTACCATAACCATTGCAAGAAAAGATATCATTAGTTCGGAGTGAATATTATTGCATTGATTATTAGCAAACATACCATTTCCTCTTCGGACACATGTGGGAGTTCAAACATTCTAGTCAGTTCATATTCTCTGAATTTTAGAAATGAATAAGGATTCTCTTGCTCTTCTTTCTGGTCTCTGGCTGCTTGCATCTAAAACAATTATTTTGTTACGGCGTTTAAGGGTGGGGAGGGTAAGTTATCAGTAATAATGGTACATTTATCCTGAAACCAGCCAGACAGTCATAATGCTAACCCAAAAACCTTGAGCACGAAGGAGGCAAATCATTATTACCATTTTCAAAAGTTATAAATTGAAAAGATATTTTTAAAAAAAACATAAAGACGAAAGAAACATTTTGCTATAAGGTTGAAGTTGAAATGTTTTGTTCTTCATTTCGAACAATAAACTGGCTTACATAATGGTACATATTAGACTTTCTCGTAGATATGAATTCGCTGGTCGTATTTACTTACATTCTAGACAGACAGAGCGGCAAATAGATAATTATGTATTTAATTGTAATCTACTTACTGTTAATGTTGTTCTTCTTGCCATTTTATCACCATCTTTGTAACTTAACTTAACGCCTTCTGACATCTCAACAAAGATATCCATGAACTCCTGTAAAACATTATTTGTGGATTAAATTCCATCTGTGTTACTGTCCGTTTATATGTAATATCCGAGATTCAACTTTTGACACTAGACCAGCTAGTTTTACGTTCATGTATCTTTACATAATACACAACCGGAAGATAAGTTTAACCCAATACCAGAAGCATTATACATAACATTACATGTTGGTACATGCAAACTAGTTATACTGAACGGAATCGTAAAGAACGAATATATCTTGCTTACGGTGTTTCCCTCTCCAACTGGTACACAGAATAAATCAATTAAGTTGCTATTGATTCCCTCAGCTAATTCAAGGACCGTCGATTTTATCTGAAATTGAATGACAACTGATTTTGTTAGAATACACATAGCAATCCAGTAAATGTTTTTTTGTATTAAGGCAATATTAAACAATATGAAAACACATTATTGCCTTACTATCTGATACTCTTTAGTATTTGGATAGTTACACTATTTTCTTACGGCGATTTCAAAGGTTTTTCTGCCGAATCGTTTCACATCGATCAGGATAAAAGTGAATACTTAACGACCACATTTGTCTAAAAAAAAAGAACGAAAGTGAATACTAGAATGATAAAGTGATGATTTCGATAAGATCCGCAATATGTGAGAGAGCACCATTAAGTAGACATAAAAGTATTTGGGATATTGGATATACCAATACACAGTCGGTTGGGTGTATTGTCTTAAGACACTTAATAAGTCTTTATAATGTAACATTTCTACTAGCATCAATTGCTTCTCGTCTCTATGCAAAAATGACAAACTCAAGGGGGATTTACACGAATGACGATAATCTGTTAGAAACACGCATTAATGATATAGTAGAATAACGATGGTTATTAACTTATTATTTAAAGACAATGCCGATTATCATTAAATCCATGGAAGGGGTGTGTGAAGGACGTATAGGCACACATAAGCACGCCCCGATACGTTTAACCTATGAATTAATCATGCGAATATTCAATGACGAGATGTTATATAACTTCTACAAAAGAAGTTGTATTTAAAGAAGATAAAAATGAAGCATTGCAGCACAAAATCATGAATAGTTTGTATAGATTACTAACCTTTGAATTTGATCTGAAACGGCAATTTAATCCCAATCCAAAGTTTGTTTCAAATTACAAACGAGTGTATTAGCATGCATTTAAGGTTAGCATGTTGATATCATCTGACTTAAGTCTAAATGTACACAATCCTTGTACATGTCATTGGTGGAGAGTGCCTAAATTGCTCGTGGGGGGCGTCATATTTTATTGTTTAAAAGCTGAATTTGATATGGACACATTGAATATAGCAATCATACGAATTGTCTAGTTTTGATATGTTTTTACAATCGTATATATGTAATATATAGCCGAAATACCATTGCTTCAGATTCAAGGTATATTCTATCCTGTCCGGTCGATACATATGTGTCCGTGGGTTGTCCGTCTGTAATCAAAATCATCTTTGGAAAGACAGCAATTCCATCAACATTGTAACTCCTAAAGGATCCTCCGTCTATAACGATAAATACCGTATAAATTGGATAAAACATTGTAGAATTATGTTTGACCACTACATAAACATAATGTATATTATTTCGGAGGAACTATAAAATCAGGAAAACTATCTAACTTGCACCGAAAACAGTTCAACAGTTAAGTATTCCAATTAAGAATGTGTGTATGCAATACTTATTTATATTCCTTTGTATGTCTAAAAGCGTTTGATCATTAAGAAAAGTTGGAATATAATACTTGAAAATTTAAAAACAAGCAATTTTTTTCTTCAGAATAAACAGGTTCCCTATGAAAGGGACACATTTCAAACCCGTTACTTTTCTTTCTAATTACATATATCGCTTTCACTGCTTGGGATGTGTCTATAAATATACTATGATATGTACTATACATTGCATCGTGATAATGGTGATGTTGTGTACGGTTCTATTGAAACGTATCGGCATTTACAATCCATAAAGTAAAAAAAAAAGGTTCAAGTTGTGGCCGCAAAGATGTTACACTGTATTTATGAATTGGGTTTTATTCATCAGATTAAAATGAACATAAACAAAAACTGCTTACCCTGTTGATACCATGCAGCAGCTGTCATGTTTAAACCTTCATATAAAGGACTTGGACCGCCGATTGCAACTGAGTCTAAAAGTATAATATAAAATGTTTTAAAGACAATGCCTAGTTTAATCATTTTGAAAGCATTCAGAATTTTACGAAAATTGGTGTGTTGATAGCATAGTTCCTAATCTACAGAAATATGAAATTAAACTATGGGGTAACCAGGCTTGGAAAAACTTCCCGGCCCTTTCTTCTGTATACACCATAATTTGGGGAATTTGGCTGCTCTTTTCTATATATATATTATTATTTTTTATTTTTCAAATTTCATTTTCAGTTTTACATCATTTGTTTGGCAACACTTCACAATTTATATGAATAGAAGAAATTAAAGTAAAGATGTAGCCATCACAACAAAATGACATCATTAACAAAAATTAAATTCAATTCAATGCATAACAAATCATTTATGTGTAAAGGTGGGTTTTTTCCTATGATTCAACATTCAGATTTTTTTAAAAAATTTAAATAACATAGTTAAAGCATTTCTGTATCAAATTTAACTCAAAAATCATATCTAGCCATACTTCTTTACTAATATCAAATCTTGCATATGTACCAATCACACAAGGCGTGTTTTGTTTCAATTATCCCCAGTCTATGTGGATGCCAGTCACTTTGAAAGTATGATGTGTCTGGTGTACTGGTGTCGGAAAACCAGCAATTGCAGGAATATGTGAACTGGTGGCCGTGATATAGCCGATAAACTATTGAAACAGCGTTAACCCAAATCAATCAATCGATCAATTATCACCGTTTGTCCGAAGACCATACCACTCTTAAACCAGTGTTTACGTAATATATACACTTAGCTGTAATTGTAATAATGTACAACAGTATAATAGCAAAAGAAATTTTGATTTATTAAGTGATCTAAACTGTATCAAAATGTATTCAATTGCAACGGAGCAAATAACCTTCCCTAATGGGTTCATTTCATTACTAAAGACTGAATGATAATTTTGTATTCTCGCGGTTTCATAAGTCTTAGTTTACATTTAAGGAGGCTATTAACAAAACATAGCAATTTTCAATACATGTAACATGCATTCTGACTTCGTGTTCGCGAAGGAAGTATATAGCAATTTAAATCATGTCATTTGTGTAAACAAAACAATTAATTCATCCGAAAAGCTTTTACTGAGTGTCTCTCGGATTCTTCCCAAATCGCTCGTTAAATGTTGAAGTACGGTTGTCCTATTTCCAAAAGTAACCACTGCAACATGTTCAGGGTGCATGTCACGACTCGTCGACTCTCTGTCCAAACCTTTGAGAGAGAAAAGTTAGTTTATGTTATGTTATGTTACAAAAAGAAGTAAATATATAAGTAACAGTCCGTTGTATTAATTGATAAAAACATACAGTTTGCGTTTTGCAGTCATCCCATATGTTTTAATATTGAAGATTTGTTATAAATCCCGTTTTTCTTCGTTTTGTTTCATTTATTTCACAAAGGATATACATAGGTACATGTTACAATATATACAACAATGGAAACTTTCGAAAATATGTATTTTCTTACAAAAGAGTAATGTACAATGGATTTCAATATTCTTGCAATGTTTTCTATGCAACAAAAAAGAAGAAGAATTAGAAGGACGAGATAATGATATTGGCTAGGTGGAGTAAAAGATGAACGTAGCTAGCTAGAGTAAGAGAAACGGAGTTAATAATGTATATGAAAATGTTTAATTGGTTGAAAGTTCGTTAATTTCAACCACTTCCTTTTGTGTAGTTCTGATTGTACGTTTAATAGAGCGATTTCTTGTTCTACCTTTATCTTTCTTTTAAAATGATTAATTAAGGAGTTGAAAGCAGGGATGGGTTCTAAATATATGTTTCATACGCAAGTTGGTATAATTCAGAGTAAAGTTATCGACATCGTTTTTAAAAGTTTGATAGTTATGTTTATTTTCTTGGAATTAAGAAATGTTATAAATTCGTTCAACATAAGTTGTGCATTCCCAAAACAAATGTTCGATGTTTTCAACGTGTTTGAGCAGAAAACTAACAAACTAGATGGTGTATATCTATTATTATCCACAAGGCTATTTTTGTAGGTACGATTTTAGTTGACATTTAAAATTTGAAACATCTTAATGGTGTATCAGTTGTTGACTTAAAAGATAAAATATAATGGCCTTTCCAATAATTTTTTGTTTTCATTCAATAACTTTTCCATTTTTTTCATGTTTTGTTGAAGTTGTTACATTTGGTATCTAAATTTTATAAATAAAAAAATATTTCCTTTCTTTATTTCAATGATCTTATTTGTAAATGTTCATTTTCGACATTGATCGAAGTTTCAGTTTCTTTTTCGTTGTCCATGATAATAAGTATATTTCTGATTCGTTAATAATTGTTTGTGCCCTTTCCATACGAATCTTTATTAAAAACCGTTTTAAGCGTTGCATTTTATTTCAGAGTTGTTCCAATGAGTTCCGTTATTTCTTTGTTATACCATTTCTAATATTTTGCCATAACACAAGAAATACATTTTTAAACATATTTTGTATGTTAAAATGCATCGTTTAAATTATATTCATATAAGAGATCGTCATATTTATAAAACAGTTTCAATATAACTTTATATTTGTGATCTAAGTAACGATTAACCCAACCAGCTTTTAAGAAATTTGATTAGGAAATCTATATTTAGAAACGTCTAGAATGTAAATTTATAGGTTAAATTGCTTAAACCGAACGAGCATATATACATTTTGGTAATGCAAATGTTTTTACATCAGTTACTTTCCAAAGTAGTGTTCTGTGGCGCCACTACTTTGAAAACATTTTAAAATTCTTGGAGTTTTGGTTATATAATGTTTTCAAAATGTTACCACACACTTTTCTACATCTTCAATTAACTTATATTTGAACAAAACTTAAATATACACACACATAAATATATAAAGGGAAATTGTTAAGGTAATTACCATTTATGTAATCATTGAGAAACATGCACGCCTGTTGCCATGCATTGCTTTCCAGCATGCTTGAAGAAGTGTCTAAACATATGACTGTCTGAATACCTCCTCTATCCTTTAATTCGTTTGCACGACCTTCATGAAGAAATATAGGTGTTTATTATCGTGTTATGTAGTACACACATAACAAAAAGAAGTTATGCAACAAACTTGACCAAATACAAAGTTTTCAAAGCATAAAAACATGTTCATACCATTGATTGGTCTAATACATAGTTGCCAATGTATAATATGTTGTACTAACAAAGCCCTGATCAAATACAAAGTTACCCATGCGCATTTAAACTTGTCTTATCGATGTCTGGCCATTTTTGGCATTTTGAACAGTTTCTGATGCCGCAGCAACGAAAGTTGTATACATAATGTAAGTCTTTGAAAAACTTTGAAAGAGGATCAATAAAGGACAATCCTGTGAAGTAAAGTTGAAATCGGTCCAGTGGAATGGAAGAAGTTGTCATTTGGAGCAAGCTTAGGTGATCTTAAAACGTGTCTATGGTATTCTAACCAAATACCTTTATGTATTTGGAAGAACTAGCTGTGAGTTAACACGGTGTTGTTAGAAAGTACAGCAACTACATTAGTGAAGAAATGATCAGCATTGCTGGAAGTTCAAGTTGCTTGTTACCAGTTTTACGGAGATCAATTCAAATATATGTGTTAATCAATGACTTAATTTGTCTTTGAAAGTATTTTCACTTCACTAGTATGCCACACATAGTATTAACAATTTGTATAAACAAACACTTATACCAAAGCAAAACAGTAATGTTTGTCAATGATTTAACACCAAGTTATGGTGTTGTGCCATCAGACCGTCGTACAGGTACAGATGCATTTACATTTAAACAGTGTAAATGTTAACCAGCTTTACCCTCTCAACAAACAAGAATATCAGGCTCTGTAATTTTTGAAGGTCGAAAACTAGACTCAGTTGTTGTATAATTATGCATAAAGGCATTTTCCTGCTTTTAGTACAGATCCAAAGATTCTTAGATAATTTAGGAGTTGTAAATAAGCAATGGGCTCACAAAAGTGCGTGTATTACTCAATGTTACCATATGTGTGAGTATGGTGTGAATGTCTGAAATGCATTTCATAAAATAATTTCCTCGCGTGTATATATAGTCCTCGATGACTGACAATGACACACCTTAAAACTTATATATCGACATTTTCATTTTTCGTAGTGTTCACACTTTTGTAATTAAGATTATTTCTTAACCAAGACAACCAAGCTAATTATACCTTTTGCCTTCTCCTGTTCAATTTTCATGTGCCAATTGAAAATCAATTCCACATGAGGTCTTTTCTCCATTAACTTATCTGAAAATGAATAATTGTTTATATTAACCTGCTTACCAAAAGTTCATGACATATTGTCAATTTAAACTGTCTCACAACACAGACATCTATGTGTTTTTACAGTTAAAATATAATATAAGGCAAGGTTACACTCGACGGCGCGGGCTGTCAATCCAAGGGTTGTGCGTTCGAACACCAGCTCGGCAAATATTTATTTAACGTTCGATAAAAAATCACGTTGACAAGGGTATTTCGTATTCCACCATTGGGCTGGCAGTTTATCTGGAAAACAGCAAGTTTGATGGGGGGAAATTGTGTTGAGTACTGTGGTTAGAAAGTTAGAAACACATGAATAAGTTAACTGACTGGCGTGATGTGACTGGCAAATGTTGAAAACGGCGTTAAACCCCAATCAGTCAATCAACTTTTGTTGTATAACATTAAAGTATTAGGACATTGTACATCATAAAACGTAATAGGTTGAGTGAAAGACATTATCGTTATGGTAAAAGAAAACTGAAATGATCTACTAATTACTTAACTTTTCTGTATGCGTAACATGCTTATTTCGCGCAGTCGTTACTTATTTTTTAATATGTGAAATATTGAAATGTTATACCTTTTCATTTCACATAGGCAGTGATCCAATGACACGCATGACATGTATTCCGCTTCTTAAAGACTAAGCAAGTTGTGGTTTTATGTTGATTATGATTTCTAAACAAGGACCAAGCTCTTGGTGTTACAATTAGATCAAACATATGAGAGATATCATTTGGTTTCATAAGTAACATAGCCCCATATGGTTATTAGAATAGTGTTGGCCTTGGGTCAAAATAACAACATACAAGTATGAATGTATTACAACAATTACATATTTATAACAATACCAAAACACTCTATAATTCAATATGTCAGCACAAAGTCTGATTCCACGTTCATTGATTGCGATTAACACAATATAGTATGTAGAGTTCATTGATTTCGATTGACACAATAAAGTATGTAGAGTTCATTGATTGCGATTGACACAATATAGTCTGTAGAGTTCATTTATTGAGATTGACACAATAAAGTATGTAGAGTTCATTGATTACGATTGACACAATAAAGTATGTAGAGTTCATTGACTGCGATTGACACAATATAGTCTGTAGAGTTCATTGAATTTTTGCGATTGACACAATAAGGCATGTAGAGTTCATTGGTTACGATTGACACAATATAGTATATAGAGTTCATTGATTGCGAATGACACAATATAGTCTGTAGAGTTCATTGATTGCGATTGACACAATATAGTCTGTATAATTCATTGATTGCGATTGACACAATAAAGTATGTAGAGTTCATTGATTGCGATGACACCATATAGTCTGTAGAGTTCATTGATTACGATTGAAACAATAAAGTATGTAGAGTTCATTGATTGCGGTGACACCATATAGTATGTAGAGTTCATTGATTACGATTGAAACAATATAGTTTGTATAGTTCATTGATTGCGATTGACACAATATAGTCTGTAGAATTCATTGATTGCGATTGACACAATAAAGTATGTAGAATTCATTGATTGCGATTGACTCAATAAAGTATGTAGAATTCATTGATTACGATTGACACAATAAGGTATGTAGAGTTCATTGATTGCGATTGACACAATAAAGTATGTAGAATTCATTGATTACAATTGACACAATAAAGTCTGTAGAGTTCATTGATTGCGATTGACACAATATAGTCTGTAGAGTTCATTGATTGCGATTGACACACTTACGTCTGTAGAGTTCATTGATTGCGATTGACACAATAAAGTATGTATAATTCATTGATTACAATTGACACAATAAAGTCTGTAGAGTTCATTGATTGCGATTGACACAATATAGTCTGTAGAATTCATTGATTGCGATTGACACAATATAGTATGTAGAGTTCATTGATTGCGATTGACACAATAAGGTATGTAGAGTTCATTGATTACGATTGACACAATATAGTCTATAGAGTTCATTGATTATGATTGACACAATATAGTCTGTAGAGTTTATTGATTGCGATTGACACAATATAGTCTGTAGAGTTCATTGATTGCGATTGACACAATATAGTCTGTAGAGTTCATTGATTGCGATTCACACAATAGAGTCTGTAGAGTTAATTGATTACGATAGACACAATAAGGTATGTAGAGTTCATTGATTGCGATTGACACAATAAAGTATATAGAGTTCATTGATTGCGATTGACACAGTATAGTTGTAGAGTTCATTTATTGAGATTGACACAATACGGTATGTAGAGTTCATTGATTACGATAGACACAATAAGGTATGTAGAGTTCATTGATTGCGATTGACACAATAAAGTATGAAGAGTTCATTGATTACGATTGACACAATATAGTCTGTAGAGTTCATTGATTACGATTGACACAATAGAGTCTGTATAGTTCATTGATTACGATTGACACAATATAGTATGTAGAGTTCATTGATTGCGATTGACACAATATACTCTGTAGAGTTCATTGATAGCGATTGACACAATATAGTATGTAGAGTACATTGATTACGATTGACACAATATAGTATGTAGAGTACATTGATTACGATTGACACAATATAGGCTGTAGAGTTCATTGATTGCGATTGACACAATATAGTATGTAGAGTTCATTGATTGCGATTGACTCAATATAGGCTGTAGAGTTCATTGATTGCGATTGACACAATATAGGCTGTAGAACTCATTGATTGCGATTGACACAATATAGTCTGTACAGTTCATTGATTGCGATTGACACAATAAGGTATGTAGAGTTCATTGATACATCTTAAAGAAATCTTTGATAAAAGAGTGTTTATAGTGTTATTAACCTTTAATAGTTAATTTCTGCAAACTTAGCATTATAATTAAGAACGGTTCGTGAATATAGGCTAAAAGGTCGAGAGTAGACTTATTAACTGGTACCTCTTTCTCGGTGGAAAGCTTCATTCGGATAGATAAAAGCACTTGAAGCAGCTGTCTCTAAATCAGGTTTTCTGTTTAAAGTCGGTATATTTGGATTCCTTATGACAAGGCTGAAATAGAAATACAATTAAATAAAATATAAAAAGGGATGAACACGGTAATTGTCATATATACCTAACACATGTGTCACCCGTTCGTGTGTTTAGGTTAAGAGCTGTGATTTGATTGGTGGATTCAGTTAAGAACCTCATTATAATAGTTCGATATCTATCAGGTAAATCTGAAAACACTAGACATCTTTATACATGTCAGTTCTTATTAAATTCCCAAACAGAAAAGAAATATACAGCAGACGACTTTAAAATAGTCTGGGATTAAATGAGCCGTCCCTCGAGAAAACCAACATTATGGCTTCTGTGTAAAGTATCGACCCGGTTTATCCAAACAATTACCTTGAGATACACTTTTCGCCTCTTGTTGATTTTATGTTTCAGAAATCATTAATCTATACCTCCTGAGACGGAATGTGGCGGCCAGCGCAGGCTGATCTGGTCGATACATTTAACAAATGCCATTATGTTGGTTTTCTCGCGGGACGGCTCATTTATGGAAACTGTATTACGAAGGAAGGTATAATTTTAGAAAAAAATCCGATTTTTTGTCTTCTTTTGCCAAAATGCTTTCAAAAATCGTCTGATAAGGCAGATGTGACAATTTGTGTGAAAATATTAAATACAATAAGCATTCGACCTTAACTGTCTAGTTTAGTTTAGTTTAACTGTCTAACTCTCAGTTAGTTTTAGCCAAATAAATCATTTCGTATTATATAATATATATTTCTCTTCCGCTGTTTTACCTCTGGCGATGATATAATAACATGTGTTCTAACGATCAACTCATGACTATTATTTTAACCTGCTTTTCGATGAGTAACTAAGAAAAAACAGTAGATTACGGGTGTTCTAGTATTATCATCAAAAGAGCTTTTCCAATAATAAAGAAATGTGTAAAGCTTTCTTTCATACAACAAATCTACAGGAGACGCCTTTGAAGACAACTAAGCCTAACTATGGTAAATCTTGATAAAAAAAATAACTATTATTAAATGGAGTTGTAAACATTGTGACAAAAGCAGAAAATGTCGCATTTTCTGTATTTGCCACCATAGTTTTAAAAGTTGTCTGCTGCAGATGCTTCCGATTGCGAAGGTTTAAAGGGTTAAATAGTTCACATTTCAGTGTTGTCCTATGTCTGAGCCGATGCTTTAAAAGAAAATCATATGCGAATGGCTTATAAGAATGTGAATAAACCAATATTTAAGAATAACCCCTTTAACATGTTCACACATTCTACAAAACAACAGCAGGTGACTTTAAAAGAAATATTCAGTCAAAAATATAGAAACTCTCTATAGTCGAAAGAGAAAGTATTGAATAAAGTTGAAAACATTGTGACAATGGTTAACATTGCTCACAGCAATTTCTTCTTTTGCCAGGCGTCAGAAATCATATGTATGTGGTAAATGGTTAAAATCGAGTTCATACAGTTTTCCGGTTATTTACACTTTAAAATATTTCCTTGCAGATATTTCACTCAGAAATGCGAATAGATATAAAGCAGTCTATCGTCTATCAGTTTAAGTTTACCTTCTACTGTTAGATTCAGCACTATGCATCTCTTCTTCTTTTGAATCAGCTGGCGCCATTCCTTCCCCTTCACTAATACCTTTAGACAGTTCTTGTACTTGTTCCGTTAACGCATGTGCAGTAGCATCTAATGATGATTTCAGTATTTCATTATTTGCTAAAAGTGATGCCATCTTGAGTTTGTTTTCTTTTTCTTTATCAATGAATTGCTGAATTAGGTTTTCGGATTCTTTCATTCTCTGTTCGATCTTTTGAATCCGTTCATCTATCAATAAGGTGTAAACATATAGTCTTATTTAAATTACAGAGAGCATCTTTCGCGTGTTTCGAGAATATATAAACTAGCATCTTTAAAATAATAAACCAAGTTGATAATAGTATACTTTTAACTCTTTCAGTTTCAATTGATATTTTTGCAAACAATACAGATTCAGGTGAGTTAGCTCGTGAAGGGCTGTCTTACATGCCATCAGGTTTTCAAAATATTCCAGCGCCCGTCATGATTACACCGGAAATGGAGACACCCGATTTTGTAACTGGAAGAGCCCGTTTTAAACAATTCGGCACTGAATGAATTAAAGACGTATGTACTTCATAGTGTACCAATCCTTGTACTAATCAGCAATCATGAATATAAATAGGATGGTGTCCACATATAAATTGACGACAGTTTTGGTCAGGTGTTTTCTACTGGTTTACCCTCATAGTTGTTTATAACTTAAAACATTTAGTTTGTTGGTAGATCTATTAACCCTTTTCCACATACAGACGCTTTCTGACGCCTCTGCAGCAGACGTTTACCGAGCCCATTGTTGCAAAATGAGAAATTGCTTCTAATGATAAATGTATCTGTTTGCCACAATGTCTTTACTGTATTCTATAATTAGACTTTCATTTATAAAGATGTCCATGTTTTAAAGAAGATGGTTTAAAAGTCGCCTGCTGCTGATTTGTTGTAAGTGGGAAAGGGTTAAATAGTTATACAAATGTTTCTTATATTTTTAAACAATCCCATAAAAACAAATATGTGGAGAGATTGTAATCTGTTTTATCAATTTCAGTATAAAACAAACATCTTCATATTAAAAACAATTCTTCTTGTAATCAGTTCTGATCACAAACATTAATACAGTGTGCTTTGTTTGTAATTTTGAAAAAAGGAAACTGAATTAAAGTATGCTAATGCAATTACCTTCGTCTTTAGAGGACACGTGACATGAGCTGAAATTACACAACATACAATAAAACATACAGTAATTCTCTCTTAATATGTGATGTAAAGAAGATATGAATGTGTTCATGTTTAAGCATTTTTATGCAAACTTTGACAAAAAGCACATACGTTCCTACAGCTAAGTCGATGTCGTTTCACTTTTAGTTGCAGGTAGGATTTGTGGATCAAAACAGTTGGCAAAGTGAGACAATGTCTTCATGTGTGAATTAGAAAGGGGCAATATCGGTGTTTCACATTTTAGTTCTCCCAAATTTAATATTATCTGCTTACTAATTGTACAGTATTTGAATCTTGTGTGCAATTAAGACTGAACCGATATTTAGAGTCCTGGATTTGTGACTGCATACATTATCTAATAGTCCATTGCGTTGCAGGCTTATTAGTTCAATGGTGAGTGTGTATATATGGAGACACATGTTATATGGTGTTCCTTTAAGGAGTCTATACAGTGTGTATTATATCCTGCACAAATCAAATCAAATTTTCAAACAATAATGAATGTGTTAAAGAAATAACTCTACTGTTTAGCAAAAGAAGACACGGGACATCGTTTCCAACAAGATTACCCCCTGACACATACAATTAATATACATGTAACTAAATCTGGTGGAAATGAAATATTATTTAAATACATTGTGTTTTATTAATAAAACATTAAAATCTAAGCAACTATTAACATATGAAGGTGCTTTATTCCGTGAAGAACTTAAGTATGATTATAAAAGATATACATGTTGCTAGGACTTCGACGGTTGGCATTCTGACTCTCATTCATTGGGGGTACCACATGGAGTATACACTGTTCTGAGTTGACCGAAAAAGCAAACAGTCCAAGGGAAAAACGATCAATTTATTTATTTATTGGGGTTTTTCGTCGCTTTCAACATTATTTTAGTTATATCACGGCGACAGTTCACTTATTAACGATAAGAAATTAAACGTTTTTAATTAGGTGAATTATTAAAGAAGTATTTTAATCAGGTCATCGCTCCGTTCGTGATTACGTGAGCTGGAACGGGCCCGTACAGAGGCAAAGGTACATGTTGGCTACTGTGATCAGTGTCAATCTATATCACCCTGTACATCCACACAGTCTGGTCAAAGCATGCACTGATCAAAGATGAGTGTGCACAAGCGTAGTAGAGCTTATGTCAACGTGTGTACGTTATAATAAGACGGAGAAATTGTATATGTTCATCTGACCTACACTGTTCAGAAATATGCCAACTTGTACATTTTGTTCCATTGAACAGGAATATCAAATCTTGTTCAATAGTTCTCGGTGAAAACAAACGACTACCATCTATACGATATGTATGAGCCGTTCCACGAGAAAACCATCAATATGGACTCTGCGCAATGTATCGACCCTGATCATCCTGCGTAGTCCACGCAGGCTAATTCGGGCCGACACATTCAATCTCAGGGGTATAGAGTCAATAATAACTGAAACAGATAATCCACAGGAGACGAAACATGTCTGTCCGGGTTAGTCTTCGCGGCATGCTTAGGCTGATCCGGGTCGATACTTTACGCAGAATCCACAACGTTGGTTTTCTCGCGGAACGGCTCATATATATAATACATTAACGTTTCCTTACCATGGACACTCTACACGGCGTTTAACATATTAACGTTTCCTTACCATGGACACTCTACACGGCGTTTAACATATTCTGTCAGCTGGTTTACAATTACTTTAGTTGACTTCTGATACTGATCTGTCAACGTCTTGATGTTAGCACTCTGCAATGATGTACTAATCATTATTAAAACTTCTCTGATATAGACATTGTTTAACTTTAGTTCACGGCTTTTAGAAAATATTGATAAAAGTAATAATTACTTTAGTAGAGCAAAGATGAACTTATCATATTTAAACCTTCTTTGATATAGACATTGTTTAATAATCTTGAGTTGACGACTTTTGGAGACGTGGACTGAACCAAATATATGTTGTTAAAAATGAAAATAATACTTAAGTTTACTTCTAAAAGGTACTTGTCAGTAGTAACCGTTCTGTGATACAGTATTCGTTTAACAGGGGTCTAGGTGACGATTCCTTAAAGCTGGGACTGACCCAAGTTCACAGTGATATATAATACTAATTTCATTTTACATTGATTAGGGTGTAACGACGTTTTCAACAATAGTTCAGTCATATAACGGCGACCTTTTCACCTAACCATATATTTCCTGGCTTGTCCGAACCAATGTTCCACACAACAGTCTTTCAAGGTAACTGGCTGCGTTTCCGAAAAAGACTGTTAGCCCTTTGGTAGAAGACGCGTGACGCTTGTCACATTGACTTCTGTCAAACGACGGAAAGAATGTTGACCGAGCTGGAGTTAAAACTTGCAACCCTTGATTGACAGCCCGCGTCGCTACCGACTGAGCTATCGAGGCTCCGCAGATAGTGATAACAGTTTGCTTCTGAAAGTTATTTGTCAAATACTTCATTTGAGTACTCAGCAAAACGGTACTTATGACTATTAACACTCCATTTAACCCTTTTCCTCATACGACACTTATGCAGCAGATGACATTAAACATATTCTGTCAAAAATGGAAAATCTCTATGATTGAATGGATGACCTATGACTTAAAGTGGAAAACATAGTGACAAAAGGAGAAATTGCACGTTTTGTGCAATTTCTTCTTTTGACACTTTGTTTTCAAAAAGCCGTCTGCTGCAGAGGCGTCAGAAAGCGTCTATATGAGGAAAAGGGTTAAATGGACGTCGTTCAAGCCTGCTTCATTTGACGAGCCTTGCGTGGTCTGAACCAAGTACAAAGTGATAGATAGTTATAACAGTTGTGACTGTGGCTTTATCCCTTTCCGCCGTACACTAAATCTGCTACATGCGACTTTGAAAACATTTCTAATTGAGTTACATGACAAACGATCTTTCAATTTGCGTGTTTAAATATATAGTAAGTACTTGTGTGAGTGCGAAAGCTAAAAAGAAGTGTATATTTAAGCTCTACATTTTAATAAATTAAGTCTGACTTCTGTATGTAACATTGTGCCCATCCATTTATACCAGGCCATTTTCATGTCGAACTGTAGTCTTTCATTGCTTACACTTTCCCGCATCTGACACATTTGCCGCAGACGGATTAAACACGATATGTTTATTAATCACGAGTACGTGCTCCTTTTCACAACATTATGTATGCTCAGAAAGATTCTGTCTGTTTTACAGACGTTTGATTTCAGTCCGCGTTGCCTAAATATGACGACTATAAGAAAAGAAGGCAAATCATTTAGTGTATCTAATGTGAAATACAGTTATCTTAAATAATTTGACAACTCGAGTGTCCTTTAGATTTCTATTAATTCACTTCGGATGTCAGGATCACGGATGTCAGGATCAGAATTACAACAAAGTTTATTTACCTCCATATTCTCGTTGTATTTCCAAAATACCTATGGTCCAAATGTACATTTCCAGACATAAAACTAATGTAAAACTGTATAGTTCATGTCACTGAGACAAATATCAACTTAAAATAGTGCTTTTAACCATTTCAAGTGTCACATATACCATTGTGTGTTGCAATTTGAAAACGAAAGTAGGATTTAGCAATATTTCCCCAGTGTCTATATTTAGATCGGGTATGTTTACATAGAACTTTACGACTTCCCTAAATGATATGGTGTGTACCGAAGTGTCTTAAAATAATAACCCCTGTATATGGAAGCGTGCGTTACTCAACTGAACAAACTTTTGCTCAATAAAAAGACCAATGATTCAGAAAATTATTGGCGTTACCTGGCTGTCGCACGTACATTTGCATAGTATGTTATAATATATCGAAGCCGTAATCAATAGTACATGTACACCTTTATATTGTGATTTATTGTGTTAGCATATGCCAAGGCCGTACAGTATAGTTCAATAACGGATACATAGAGAATAGTGTGTTGCAGTTGCGATATCTGGCTTTGTATTGTCCAACGGCGCGCGTAAATCTACATTGTTTTTGCACGAGAACGTGCAGGTATATAGTACAAATTCATAATTGTATTATTTGAGGCATTTTTGTGAGGGTCAAACAGTATCGTACAAGGCCAAATTTATACTTTCTTATTGTAAGCTACTATGGTATTATTTGGTATGGTCGTATAATTGACACAATGATGCTGTTACACGTTCTTGTTGAGCTATACTATCATTGTGTCTACCACCGTGTAATTTGCTCCATGTCAACTAAGCATATTTTGCAATACTGTGATATTGATATGGTATTATTTGGAATGGCCAAGATGCAGTTACACTCTCTTGTTTAGCGCTCCTATAATACAGTTCGTGCAATGCCGTACATAAATACTATCACATTGAAATATACTGGGATATAACTTGTTCGCGAATTTGACATGGCCATACCACCGTATAATAGAATGGCGCATATATGCCCGTTCATATCTTCACTGTGCGACAGTGTGATATCATTTGGCTTGGGCGCACAGTACTATAGCCTTCAGCGTCTCAATGAAAGAGAAAAAAAGAGTCCTTGTGGTCATTGTTGTACTTTCAAAAATCTAGTTCTGGCTTGTAGTGAATTTACATATCAAAATTTGCAAGTGACTACTTTACAAACAAAATGTTGAAAATATGTTTGGAAAATACCAAAGATTGCTTGTAATTAGCGAATTGTCCTTCGGCCGTTTTAGGGACGAAGTCTCTTTGGCGTTTTAACAAAACGTTTTACATATTCAATTTTTAAAGGGAATGGTCTGAATACGTTTTGGAAATAATGTGCAGAAATTGCTGATAAATAACATCTTCTCTGTTGTCCACGATGCTATTTTAAAAACCTTTGCTTCTTTCTGATGATCGTCTGTTCCTTGACTATAGTAAGAATTAATTACAGACACACCTAAACAAATCTCATGTAGATCTTAGATGCAGCTAATGAAAAATGAACATAAATAATGAAAACAAATATGTTTAAAGGGAAATTTTATTTCATTAAAAAATAAATATTTGCACCTCGAAAACTAATGGAACACCGTCTAGATAATAGCCGTTCCACGAGAAACCCATCTTTATGGATCGCGTACTGTATCGACCCAGATCAGTCTGCGTAATTCGCGCTTGCTAGTCCGGGTCGACACATTCCGTATCAGGGGGAAAGAGGTATATAGTAATGATTCCTGAAACAGAAAACCCACACGAGGCGAAATGTCTCTGTCCGGGTTAGCCTGCGTATCAACCTTAATATCAGGTAGATTGATTTCATGTTTATTGTCAGGTAGATTGATTTCATGTTTATTGTCAGGTAGATTGATTTCATGTTT
>JAUELF010138233.1:0-15116 GCA_031471495.1 Clinocardium nuttallii | reverse complement strand
TTTTCTCTTGCGCACTACATATATTGTATGCATCAATGATTTAGATAAACAATTTAGCTGATATGATGTTTCAAATGGGTTCTTCTTTTTTAAACATATGAGACATTTTGACATATGTGAAATACTTATTATAATTATTATTGAAAACTGGGACTATTAACTAATACGTTTAAAGTTTTTCATTGTTGCATGTAGATTTAAATCCCAAAAAGAAATCCTTAAATTATATATGGAATTTAAAAATCATGCAATTAGTCATTAATGAAAACATAATGTGTATGTTAAGACTATTGAAAGTCGGGAATGCATGTGGGTTAAAAAAAAATGCAGTCTTTTCCGGCGTCATTGATGCCTTGCATCAACTTTCTCTTGTCATAACTATGTAACGTTTCTTTATTTTAACAAAAGCCATGTCATTAACCGTTTTAATAGTATTTAATACAATGGATATCCGAGTTTTAATATAATATAGCTGTATAATTATCATGTTAATACGTTTTCTTACTTCACATGCAATGTACTTATGCTGTAACATGCGTATGGGTCGGAGCTTTACAATGTCCCATTAAATGAAAGCTGAAAGTTGAAAGTCATAGTTAGACATTGATATGTTCAAAGTCGACTGTTGAAGATAAATTGCATGTCGGAAAAGGTACAATGATTTGATATGTAGTGTACGTGACTTACTCTCGAATACAGAAGACACTGAAGAAACAACGTGAGATCAAGCACTACCATTTCAATTCATGGCCGGATAAGGATGTTCCGGAAGGGAGCAATGGTCTGGCACATTTCCTTCAGTTTGTACAAAAACATGAAAGAGGAAAGATGTATCCCTGGCTGGTGCATTGTAGGTATGGACATGTTTAATTGATTGATTAATTGGCTGGTGCATTGTAGGTATGGACATGTTTAATTGATTGGACAGAAACACCGATATCACCGGTATTTATGTTATGTCAGGGTATTCCGTAACATAGCTATGTGTTTATTGGCTGTCTAAAACCTGTATTTTACGCAACATTGTTCCCAGAAAAATGGAGAATTTAAGTTAATGTGTGAAACAGTTTGCATTTCATTTGTTCTCAAACATTATGTTGTATCTGCCTTGTTGTGTAAGATATGTTAAACGATCATTATTTCATTGACCACTTTCGGACATTCAGACGCAGTTTGATAAATCTGACAGACACGTACGGCTTTTTGAAAATATAATTGCAAAAAGGAGAACGTGGTCATATTTAACTAATTCTGGTTTTGTTACAATGTTTCTGTCTCTTTTCAATTAGTGTCCCTTCATAAAGTGTACTTATAAATTATGTTAAATGGACAAAAGGCATCTACTTCAATATATAGTCTCATTTGTAAACGGATATGTTAGTATACCACAAAGTATATTTGGTCCTCAGATACCTCAAGTGTTCTTGCTTATTCTATTACAGTGCTGGTGTTGGTCGAACAGGAACATTCATCGCCCTAGACATCTTAAGTACCCAGGGTCTGCAAACTGGTTCTGTGAACGTGTACCAATGTGTTTCCGATCTACGACAACAAAGAGTCAACATGGTCCAAACAAAGGTGATAACCCGTTATACACTTATAACACTTGTGAACACTGGATCACTCCAAGGCCATAGTCTTGTTCACTCACTGCCTTTTATTTATCATAATTTTGGATGAGGCAGGTCATCCAGTCTTTCCTAGAATCATGTCAGACTAGATAGGAATTTCAGCAATTTGCGATCAGTAAAGGTCTTGCTCTACACATCCTGATAATAAGTTCGCCATCTAGTCGTATTCATCAGCATCCTTGAAGTCTATATTTAGATGTGTTGGTGTTTAACGCAAATTCCAACAAGTGTTGAGTTATATCGCAGCGTTTCCTGTATAAGTCACCAGTACTACTGGTCCATTTATCCTGACACCAGCCTGTTAATCTAACCTTTATTAGCAGATGCAATACTCGTTAACAGAAGATTCTAAGAAGCTTGCGTGTGTAATATGTGAGAATAAGCTCAACATTCATCAGACTGTCATATGGCGATTGGATGAAAAAAACAAAGGCAATATGAGCCGTCTCGCGAGAAAATTAACATTACGGACACTGCGTAAAGTCTCGACCCGTATCAGCCTTAGCATGTCGCTCAGGCTTACCCGGACAGACACCTTTCACCTGTGGATTCTCTGTTTCGGGAATCATTACTATATACGTCTATTCCCCGAGGCGGAATGTGTCGGCCCAGATCAGTCTGCCCGGACAGCGCATGCTGACCTGGTAGACACATTACGCAGATGCCATAATGTTTGTTTTCTCGCGGAATGGCTCATATTTACACCATCTGTATTCATCTTATGGACAAATACATACTTAAAAAAAATCAACTTATTTCAGAATTAACGAAGAGTATCATTTTTACAAGTATGCATTTAAAAATACTGTCGGAGTATAATCCAGATTAGTCAGCTGTTAAATGGTTTAAGGTGCATTTCTGTACTGTTACCTTATCACCTGTGTTACCTTTACAGATTTATAGCAAAATTAACAAACTGTGCACATTATTATAATAACAGTATCGAAAACACCAATTACATAACGGCATGTATGTTACCCACGACATATTTCCCTCAGTCTGCATATATCCTGTCTGCATACGTAAAACTCCTACACATAGGCTAACGGACAGTTCGGCAACGCGTTAGTACTAACACTGACCCGAGCGAAGACCGTGTTACGTAAAATAGGAGTACCCCCAAACTTCAATATAATTAATTACCAATTAAATAACAATTATTTCCCATATATTCAGGAACAATACAGATTCATTCATGAAGTTCTGTTTGAGATACTGACCCTGCCAAGTAGGCCACTCAATAAACGAGAGTACAGTACAGTATACAGACAGATGATTCAGCAAGACCAGGGCACAAACATGAACGGCATGGAATTACACTACAAGGTTGTACTGTAACCTCTTAACTCTATTCGTTAACACTGTTATCTAAATTACTGAACATATTTAGAAAACACTATTAGAAAAGAAAAGAATGATGAATAGCCAAGCATGTTTCAGTCCGTTTTGAGACTAAATCGTATTTTGGATGGATATGATCATGTTTATGGTTTAAACTACATATGAGTCCGGCCATGGTTTTAGGTACATAGTGGAATGTCTGAACAGTGCAGGTTCAGATCAGTCTGTCACCTGCTCCGTTTTATCAGAATATACACAAGTTAAACGAAGCTTCTTACAAGCTAATTTAAGTAGTATGTGATCAGTGTAGATAATGAGGATGCACAGTCTGATCTGGTTTAACACAGTTTATAAAAGACATATTGTACATTTTCTCGTCGATTGGCTAAACCATTTTGATTTAAGTAAATATTGCAGTTTTGTGTCATGGACAATTGAAATTAAAATTAAAAGTGTGAAGAATAACACCCTAAAAGACACCAATGCAGAGCGAAATTCTCTTCGGAACCATAGTTTGATATATCTTAGGCCAAGCATATGGGAAATATTATGAACACAATACGTTTCTTGAGGTTGTTTTTTCCCCCCAAAGTTGCCTGCTTACAGATACACCAAGACCCGTTTCTATCAGGAGAAATATTTCACCTGTAAAAAGCAACTTCTCTCTAAACGACTGTACTGCCTTGCTACCGACTGCAGCCATTTCGTACATATACATAACCATATATTCTTTTGCCTTTATAACAGCAATTAGAATCAAGTAGTTGGTGTTGTTCCCGAAACGAATCGCAACGTAAAGGATCACGTGGTAGGTATTTATAAAGGATCTTCATTAAATTTAACCTTTTTATAATTATGACAGTCTTACCTTGGCATACATGATCAGCATTACATTACTAAAGGCATTACATATACAAACTAAAAGTGTAGCCCCTTTAGGTTCCACTTGCATGCTTTTGTTCTTATGTTTATTGTTCTACCTAATGACAATTAAACTTGCATTGCATACTGACAACTATAACGTCAAGACACGTGCTAATGTTTGAATGTTTGTTTGACCGGAGTTTAACGCCGTTTTCAACCATACATCCGTTATATCAACGCCACCGGTTCATTTTATTTTGTGTTTCACTTTTAGAAAACTACTATGAATGTACTTATCTTATGACATTGTTATAAACGTAAAACAGCTTTAATCTAAACTCTGGACCAAATGATGTCATGTATAAATGCAAAACTCTCAAATTATCTTTCAACAGTTACCAAGAACAGTGTAATTCTGGCTCCTACAGAGACAGAATTTGGATATACGTTTCCTGCTGCCTTATACTTACCGGTATGCGAGTTAATCAATCTGAACGGTCTGTCTCACGATTACAATGCAACGAACACTAGTGTAACCATTACTTAGGGGCTTAACCAGCAAAGCACATTTGAATCTACACCATAAATATTTCATTATATTGCATTCATTCGGCATTTACGCCTATTTTGAACAATATCCCAGTCTTATCATGTCGACAGAAGACTTTGTTTATCCATTGCTAAACAAACCAAAACTAGGCTGGGGAATGCGCCTTGTCAATGGGCCATCCAACATAAGGGGACCGAATAATTGGCACTGGTTCCAAATCTTCCACGCCAACCAATCGGCTACAGCGGATTCCTATTTCACACTGTAGAAATGAATATGTGCAAAACAAGTTTACTGCATTATTCCAGTAGATAAATAGGTGCAATTAAACACGTACTGAAGACGTGCATAACATAATTAAATACAAAATGTAGAAGCACGATTTATTAATAGCTAGTATAGTTCTTAGATGAAACATCTTGTAGTGCAAATAATTACTTTTCTTTTTTTATTGTTTCAATCCATTTTCAGGGACAAAATATATACAGTAATTAAATATTGTATCTGTGGTCATTCTTCTTTTATTGTTTCAATCCATTTTCAGGGACAAAATATATACAGTAATTAAATATTGTATCTGTGTCACACGATTGTTTAATTTATACTTTGTTATACATTCATGTTATACACAAACTAATACAAATACAAGTGGATCATTATAATTAAGTGCGGACAGAATCAATGGGAAATCAAAGTTAGAAAAAGTGAATACATATTAATCTGGGACTGAATGATCGAACCTAATTGCGTTTGACATGAACAATGATGATTGAACAGTAAAGTGTATAATGTATTGTTGTCTACTTGATATTTCAGAGCTACAAACGCCAACGGGCTTTTATAATTTCACCTCATCCAATTGAACACGAGCTCCACGCATTTACTCGTTTGATAATACAAGAACGAATAGGACTAATTGTCACATTAGACACAGAGAACAAAGTACATGTACGTATTGTTAAGTTCAGCCGTTAAGCTATTTCAAGTAATAAGCAAATCGGTAAATAACTTGTATTATGCAAAACGAACACATAGGAAAGATTGTAAAGTGTTGATTTATCTAATTGACATGAATACCCGTAATTGAGCAGTTCAATGTGTCTTCTTTTCTTTTGTAATCAATATTCAAAGCTTTAATATAAACATTAATTTGTTTTTTATGAGCAAATACTTCTTTTGTCGATATGTTTTCCCAATTCATCATCATCTATTTGTTCTTATTCTCCGTACATGAAATACAATAAACTATCTTGTTTTCAACTCAATACAGTCTAATGGTAGAGCCAGAAACCCATGCGGGAACAGATATTTGTTTCGAAGTCTGATTAAACGTTTAAGCGAATATCGAATTGGCACATCTGACATGTATCACTGAGAATTTGACAGCTGTTTTATCGAGTATGTCGTAAACAGGAATGATGGATTGTAAATTAAAATTCCTTAATAAACACAGCTCTTATAGCATGCTTTAGTTCGATGCAAAAACAACAACAAATAATCAAACATACACTCATCGACCCAGAAAGGCAGTTGTTGTATTAACAAACATACACTCATCAACCCAGAAAGGCAGTTGTTGTATTAACAAACATACACTCATCAACCCAGAAAGACAGTTGTTGTATGAACACAATAATAGGTAACAAGTAGAATGTGATTTATTTAATTTCATTTAATTACAGTATAGGTTCAGATTAGTGTGACCATATGTTGAGCCTTTCAAAATCTACACTAATAGTGTCCGATGCTTCTAACATGGTTTAGTTAAGACAATTCGAATATGGTAAATCTGTATCAAAATGTGCAGACACGCAGGCTGATCAGGATCTTCACTGTTCTCAAAAGTCAATGTGTACCTTTTCCCATAGACTTATATAGATTGTGACAGTTAGTTTAATATTAACAGTCCAGTGTACCACCGCTCTTCTTGACGAAACAAGAATCGCCTACCAAGTCTTACAAGATCGCTGTGGATTCAGTCAGTCAAGATAAATATTACGAAACAGTAACATACGACGTTAATACGGGAAAGGATGTGAGTACTCTGGTATTACCAAACTGCGCACCATTGTCCTCTTATACAAATTGACCCCGTTTTTTTTAAAACGTCTGCGACTCATTTGAGCCGTCCCGTTAGAAAATCAACATTATGGCATCTGCGTTATGTATCGACGCTGTATGCGCAGACTGATCCGGAATACACATTCCCTCTAAGGGGAATAGATGACTAGAGTAGTGATTCCTGAATCAGAAAATCCACAGGAGGCGAAAATTGTCCAATTAGGTAACCTTTACTTAGGCTGATCAGGGCCGTCACTTTATGCAAAGTCCATAATGTTGGTTTTATCGCGAGACGGCTCATTTGCAGAAACAGACTATGCTGCTACATTAGTCACACATACCTTAAGGTTGGTGTTACTGTAGCTTCGGTCAAATATGTAAATTTCGTTATTGATTAATATTTAAGTGTATATACGTATTACACCAATTATATTTTAAGTGTATATATGTATTACACTATTTTTATATTTAAGTGTTTATACGTATTAGACTATTTTTATATCTTGGAAGCATGTAAAGATTGACGCTGAAAGAACATTGCAGTGAATTTAGTATTGCTTATTATTTTGCTAAGGATAAACTAATAGGATGCGAAAATCGTAGACAAAGGTAGAATTGCACCAAAGTGAAGAGTGATCTTAGTTTATCTTGATAGTAAATGTTGTTTACAGCCCGGTACAGATATTAAGGGTTATCTCTCTAGTTAAAGAACTGTGTTTGTGTTTCTTTTTCTTTTGAAGACGTTTCAGACAGATCACGTTGTATACAAAGATTGGCAAATAGGAAAAGCTGTTCCAAGGTCGAATGAAACTCTGCTACAGTTACTTCAATTGGTTGAGAATTATCGCTCTGACATCTCGTATCCTATATTAGTTTTGTGTTCGTAAGTAGCCATCTTTATTTACGTTTACCTTAAAGAGGAATAGTAGAAAGTCTTGACATATACATATATCATTTTAATTTTAAGAAAGGCCGGAAAACGTGTTTACAAGAAGCTCAAAACTTCAAATTCTTTCATTTTACCTCTATATATGACACAGCGTCTTTTGTGTTATCTTTCGACAAAAAAACGTGTTAGACGCTGTATGCACGGCCTATTGGAGGATACGTCCCGTCATTACAATTAATACAAATTACAATTACATCCATTGACTCAGGAAATCCAGTGTCGTACTTTTATGTCGATATATTGTCTTAAGTTATTACTTACAAATTACCTTTGTGTTTTAGCAACTGCAGGAATCTTCATATGTTCTGTAAAAATATATCCTTCAATACTGTAAGCCGATATAATGAGGTACATTTTCAGATTATGTTTGTTAACTTAATGTAAAGGTTACCTTTAATATATAAGGTTTAAACATTTACCTCTAGATGTTTATCTATTCATATTTTTATAGTGACGTTTTAGACAATAGTGCATTTTTCTGTGTTCTGTTGTCGTTGCTTGAGAGGGCAAATCTTGAGGACGAAATAGCTTTATTTCAAACCATGCGTCACATCCAATCGAAGAGTCAACCCATCATCACATCCTTTGTAAGTGTTTTTCTCTGATCTTTATTTGTATGACTAGATTTGAAAAGAAATAAGAAATACATGTACATGAATGTACATACAAACGTATAGTTATGTCTCAGATTTATTTTTCGAATCAGACTGCAAGTCGTCAACTCCATGTATGTGTACGATTCTATCCAAATATAAGAAATGCTTTCTATTTGATACTTTAAATTATGTGTAATATGAGTTTGAAGTTATATGTGTAAGATAGTGTTAAGACTTTATGGCTGGGCAAGAACAATGTAAAAATAAAAGCGGAATAATATTATAAAATGCGAGACAGGCGATAGACAAATACGTATGTACATGTATTTACTATTAAGTGTTGATAAAATATAGGAAATACAATGTAATTGTAATTACTGACCAAGTGAGTTCCATACATTCTCTTTTAACCTAATATAATTATCATATGCGGCATCATATGCCATGAAAGTGTAAGCAATTCTCCTCGGATTTAGAATGCTGAGAGAGAGTACACGGGTTTTGACACTGCAGTAGAAATTCAGATGAAATTTAATGCAGGTGACATTTGAAACATAAGTGTAGGGACTACATAAGTAGTTAATAAGGAGTAAGGTATATTTTCACACCACGTTGGTTTAAACCGTATCGCAATTTATAATAATAATTTATTGCGGCATCATTACATCATCTGTATATCAATGGAAACACAACAGCATATCATGTTTGATCCCTAGTTTGGTCATGGCAAATACTGTTGATAGGCTGATCTCGGCCCTGCCCAATTTGCCGATAAAAGGATAAACGTACCGATGGTATTTGTATTATGTTTAGGCATCAACATTTAAACAAAGAAACACCTGTTAAAAGAAGTGTAAACTCCCATTTAAACAATAATGCAAATAACACACTAAAACGGTGTTTCAGATAGTCCTATTTCACTGAACCTCTGTTTATCTTAATTACAGGAGCAGTTCAAATGCTGTCATGATATAGTCCAGCTTTACTTACGGAATGATGGTACATATGCGAACGCTTGACGAATAATGAACAGCACCGTGACAGATAAACACTAGAGAAAATTAAAATAAGTCCGGCAAATTATGTCCAACAACTATACATGTATTTTCTTATGATAAATAGATAGATTTTATTTGACTTATACAAATACATGTATCTCATCATTTACTTACATTAACATAAACACAATTCAAACGTGAACAACAAATAATAATCAGAAACAACTTTGAAATTTCCTGATTTTGGAAGAGCTAAACAATAGCTTATAACAAATAAAGAAAATTTAACATTTAACTAAAAGCAGTTAAGGAGACTGTGACTTTAACAATTGTTGAAAATCACCTTCATAAATTGCAGTTGGCAACCTGTATTAGAACTGTTTTGTCGAAAGTTTTACATATCATAAAAGATTTAATACATACTCACTTCGTAATATTAAGGCTTTTATGATAAAACTGTTGATCGATTATTTCAATTTAATAGTTCAATAACCTTATACACGCTTGGTCTTTTACAAACAATAAGGTTTTATATACGTGTTTCTTTGTTAGCTTCTTATTGTATAACAACATGAAATTCATCTTCTATAGCATTAGAGCGGCAACACGGGCATTTTATTTCTGGTCTAGGTTCTCTATTACTTCCATGTCTACCAGTTTCTATTTTAAGGCTATGCGATGAAAGTCGCAGTCTAGTCAAGTTTACTCGTATATTTCTTGGAACTACTTTTTCTGGATAAGTCTTATATTTCGTGGAACTACTTTTTCTGGACAAGTCTTATATTTCTTGGTATTACTTTTCTGGATAAGTCTTATATTTCTTGGTATTACTTTTTCTAGATAAATAGATTTTGCTCAGACAAAAATCTGTTTTAATAAATGTGTACAAAGTGCCAAAACATTTTTTTTTCTAAATCACTGTATCACGTTTGTATAAAACTATCAATAACTGTTTTCTTAAATATGCCTATAAACATTTTATGATCATGAATATCTTCATTTTCCAATATATCTGAAAATCCGTGTTCCGACAATAAGGTTTTAACTAATATCTTGTCTGAAGATATTAGTAATAATATATTTATATAAAGAGGTAGTCTATCCAATTCACCGTAAATTGCCACATTGCATGGACTGGTTTTTACACAAAGAATACTCAAATAACATCAAACAGTTGTAAAGTCATTGCGGAAATTACTTATTATTTAATCGCATTGTTAGGGAGTACTACATGTACATGCTGCACCTTTTTGATGCTTTGCCGATAAGATAGTGGTTATTCAAATATAAACATCTTGTTTTATTTAAAACCACACCGATATCAGTACAGTTACCCATCTCAATGTTCTGCTTATTATAACAAAAGTGTTCACATGCTCAAATTGTGCCTTTTTTTCTGAATATAACAGTATATTTGTCTTATCGATGTTAAACTCGAGTCCCCATATAATTTTCAAACGAATTAAACTGTTGATCTTTTTTGGATTGGCCGATAATTGCTATATCGTCTGCGAATGACACAACTATCTGTTATGTTAAGACCACAGTTAGATCTTTCTTGCAAAAATAGCTCAATATTTTCAATAAAAAGTGCATATAAAATAAGTAAATGTATTTGTCCTGCCTATCGTTGCCGCATTTGACACAGGATTTAACTATAACATATATAGATTTAAGTATACGAAGTAGTTTACCATCCAGGCCTCGTTTCAACAATTTGTACCAGAACGAGTTTCTATTAAGCGAATCGAAAGCTTTGTTGAAGTCCACGAAGGAACAATAAAGCCGTTTATTGCCAATAAGTAAATGTTTGATTATATTTGATATGATACATACAGCAGTAGTAGTGCTACAATCTTTTTTAAAACAAAACTGAGAATCGGATATTTTATCATTTTCTCGACACCATAAACTGACTCTTTCGGTAAATACACGTGTGAAAACTTTGCCTAAGTTATTCAGTAAAGTTATGCCGCGATAGTTATTAGGATCTTGCTTATCTCCCTTTTTATGAATGGAAATTATAAATCCTTCAGACGAAATTTTGGGGAAATATCAAGAATTAAATACAATATTTGTATGGGTATCTCAAGATGTTGGACAAATAAATATTTTCATTAAACAATTTAAACAAAGGATAATAGATTGTATGAAACAGAACTGGCACAGTAGTATTGACGATTCGCCTCGTTGCGATACTTATAAATATTTTAAAACTCTGTTAAAACCAGAGGGATATATATGCGCAGACTTGCCATTTTTACATAAAAAAGCGACTGCCCGTTTTCGGTGTTCCAGTCACAAGCTAAAATTAGAAACGGCTCGACATCAACATATTGTTAGGGGAAATCGTTACTGTCCTTATTGGCAAACGATTGAAAACGTGTTTATATTAGAAAATGTAGATCATGTATTTTGTAAATGCCCTGGATACTCAGATTTACGTCAAAACTTTCTATTTTCTTGGTACTCTGGTGGAACTGATCATTCAATTTTTTACAATATTCTACAACTAGAGGACACTTCCAAAATAGAAAAATATTATATTACATATATTGTATTTTAAAAAGAAATGAATTACAAATATAACATGTATACTGTAGACGTAACTCACATACTTTGCTGTAAATAAAGTTATGTATTGTGGGCCGGAGGCCTTTTTTTACAATATAAAACTTTGTATCTTGTATCTTGTATTGAACATATCGGCCAAGTGTAATGCCACTGGTTTCGATGAAAACATTATCATTAGGTCTATGCGTCTTGTGACGTTTGAGACGTTAATTGCGTTACTGATGTTCGCTTATTAACGCGACAAATGTAGGGGAGACTATATTTAAATCATTTTTTTAGTATATTCTTCGATTTCCGTTTTTTCCGTTTTCTCGATACTATTAAATATGCTTCTAAAATGGTTTTCGAAATCTGCAATACAAGCCTCTTAGTTGTTATCTTTCTATTTCCGTTTAAAGAGTTCCAAAGTTCTCGAGGACTTTTATCAAACTGTTTAGGTTTTCAGACTGGTTCAAAGTATGAGCTCGTTTCTTGCGCTTTATCAATTTCTTTTATTTTGATTTATATTCACAGAAAAAAATTCTATTCTTATCATTTCTCTCTTTATTGAAACTTGACGAATAATCCTTGTATAGCCGTTTTGCGTCTGCGTTGGACCATTTACTATTATATTTAGCATTTCTAATAATTTGTGGTTTACTTCCCACAATGTTTCTTTCAAATAGCGGAGCAGCAATTTCCTGAATATGAAACGCAACGTTCTATCATTTGTTCTATCGATGTTTTGTCGGAGATGTTTTCACTATTGACGATTCGATTTAAATCAGTTAGCTTCTCTTTCATGTTTCCACTGAATACATCTTTGTGAGTACTGTTCCATCCATACATAGTAATATTGTCTGTTGTAGGACGGTCATTGTTTGCGTTTAGCATGCATTTACCTTTTAATTGAAAATATAACGGTGCATGGTCACTTAATATGTCAAATTTACCAGCTTGAAATGTGTTCAGCATGTGAAAACTGGTTTGCTTTAAAACAAGTACATGTAATCAATTGTACTACATGATCTTTTACAATAATATGTATAACTTCCTATATTTTCATCAAGACCTACCTCTGTACCTGACCATTTACCAATTTTAAGCCTGAAGACTTACTCGAATCTAACAGTTGTTTTCCCTTTTGCATTTGATGTTTTATCCTGTGAGGCCCGGTCGAGGGTTGAATCTTGGGAGAAATCACCACAGTCTAATGTCCAGATCTCAACCCTGTCTTGGTACTGCTAAATTGAAACAGTATACAAAGAGTTCATCTTTAAAAACACGAGTTGTTACATAGAAAGGATGTCTGTTAACGCCTCCTCTGTCACAGACGTATTATGAAATCATCGTGTAAAATGTAGAAATGGTTCAACTGTTCCTTTTCCCTCAATGTTTTGTACTTTGTATCACACACTATATTTTCATTTTTTTAAAGCTTACACATTGTGTCCTTGACTCGTTCATTTCATGTACATACATTGTATATATATATAATTGAGAAGACAACATTGAAACAGTGCTACATGTAGCATATGTATTATATGTTTGTTTTGTTTCTGAACGCTTTCAACTGTTGTCGCTGTAAATATAACTGGTGAAATCACGTGCATGGTAGGCCACGTTAATGTTCTTTGTACAAAGGTCAGTCAGAAATCAGTTGTTAACATGCGCTTACCCTTTCCTACTTGCATACGCAGACGCATCTGCAGCAGACCACTTTTGAAAATCTTACAAAAGGATACACGATAAATTATGAGCATGTTTTCATTTGGACACAATGTTGTCAATTATATTAACTTATTGTATGTTCAAAATGTCCATAATTTTGCACATATGTTTTTAAAGTTAATACCTTTGGCATACAGTATATAGGGAATAGTATGTTGCAGTAGCAGTACCTCGTTTTGTATAGTACTACCTAATAAAAGGTTTACTATCTTGTGGGCAAAGCGTACATTTCTTTATTTGTATTGTAAATTGGTCATTAAAACTTCATTTTGCACTTATATCACATTAGTGTATTGCATGTCCCAACCACCACTTCATACTCTTGACTAAATAATTTCAATTGATATTTAAATAGTCTGTAAAGAACATTGGTAAATCCTGAAGAAGGCCTAGTGTTGAATCAAATATTTCTTTTATTGTTATACATATGCAATATTTTCTACATTTAGAAATATATTATCAAGTCAAGTCAAGTCAAGTCAATATATTTATTGATAATAAAGGCTGGACTCCGGTCCGACATATTTTGGTATACATTCATAATACATGCCTTGTCACCTATTGCGTAATATGAATATTCAAATGTATATAAAGGACATGATATACACAACTACACATATTCTTAAGAGTCGTCTCAGAATCAGAGCCCATAAACAAATAAAAGTCTTCTAAAGATGATCCCTTTTTAAAACCAATTCAAAAGATATTGTTCACACGCACAAGAATATTTACAGACAATTGAAGAAAGAATGATATTCACAGTCAATTACCTCTTTGTTGGTAATTGACTGATAGTATACGCATATTCCCCTTTCTATAGAAATGTTGGTTGACTACCAATTTCAATACACAACCTATGGTTAAAACATCTAAATTTACAAAAAGCAAGTGTATATGTTTATGGTAGATCTAATACTAAGTATTTTTTAATATAAAGCAATGATTTAAAATTCTTATAGTGGTGACATCGAATAGATACATCAATATCGCTATGTCAATCCTGCAAAATGTTATCAATTAATCGCTGCTAAATAAATTGACAAAATGTGGAACGTAACCAATATCTTGTGATATCCAAGCAAATCCAAATCCATATATAAATAGTAATTATTCGACTTTTGACGCCCAATTCGTTCTGTCATTATTTTCATGACGTTTCAACAGTGTATATAGCATTGCTTAGGATAAATGGAGTCGGATATAGATAAAAGCTTACACAAAAGGTTTATACAGTTAGACAAATAATTTAAAATACTCATTAGGTGGAAAATATCGAAATGGTATTTCAGTTTTATTTAAATCACCTTCCATTCCAGTGTCATTACAAACAGTTTCAATAATATTAAGTTGCTGCTGTAATGTAATTACCGTTTCATCACAGTTGGCGATGTCGTCTGCAAACATGAGACAAATGATGTCCGTTATGTCTTCCGTAAGCACAAGACTGTCGAAGTAAGAAAGACAACTCGTTAATACTACAATAAAGATTGTTGTTGAACTCGTTACAGAGTCTTATCTCTTTCATAGTGCACGAGAGATGAACGTTATCCTTTAGCGGGTTACGCAGTTCCCATTCGTCATGAAGTAAACGAATAATATAAAGATATTGTTTCACTGAATTGTATTTAATTTTCCTAGCAAGAAACGATGCATGGCGACATATCGCTACGGATGAAGCAGGGACTTGTGCATATCCCATTGCATGACAGAATACTAAGTAAGAATGTCGATGTTTTCAGTAAGTCCGTTTCGTGTTTTATGAGAACGTCCGGCTGTTAAAGTATGCGATATCCTTATCAATGTCCAATTCTAGTGTCCGACTGCTGTCTGTAATGAGAGAAA
>JAUELF010138123.1:0-15117 GCA_031471495.1 Clinocardium nuttallii | reverse complement strand
ATTTAATTACAATGTATAGAGATTCTCCAACTATTTACAAAAACTGTTCAACGTCGTCTAATGCAGAATTGTCGTATGAGGGAAAGGATTAAAGGTGTCTGCTGTAGATATGGTCTATGGTGGGAAAGGTTCAGATACTTTAGAATAATCACAGAGTCATGAGCTGTTTGCCTGATGTGATAGTTTATAGAGTCTTCTGTATTGACAATGTTTGTTGTTTATCATAATTAACCAACATTTGAACACTTTTGCAATTTTATCTTTATTATGAAGGAAGAAAATATTTAATGCCCTTTTTTCTTCATAATGAACCAGAAAATATTTAATGCCATTTTTTTCCTTACAATGAAAGAAGAAAATCTTTAATGCAATTTCTTCATTTAAACGTGATTATTTTTATTTAGATTATTTCCTCATGATTAAATTTGTAAACATGTGATAAAACTACATCTTTAAATTGAGACTCGAATAGATTTAATCATATTTTATCCTTTAATATAATAATACATGGAAATATTAAATGCAATCTCATCCTTATAATGAAACATGGAATATTTAATGCAGTTTAATTTTAATAATGAAACATTGAATATATAATGCAATTTAATTTATATAATGACAAATGTTATCGTTTCAGCCACCATACCAGAACCTGTATCCAATAGAGATGCTCCTAAGAACGCAATCCGGGTTTTACCCAAAGAGGCCCCGGTACTTCTCACAGAAGAGGAAAAACGATCAAGAATGGAAGATGAGCTTTATGAGAAAAATATCAGGTAGAAATTGGTTTTCGAAAGCATGGTGTTATGTTTCTAATGTACATGTATTAAAGTTTTTAGCTCTCTGCGTGTGTGACCAAAGAGAGTTGTGTTGTCATGCTTCAGGAGACGTTTCTAAAATGTTTCAGCCTTTCTCACATACGACAAATCTGTAGCATACAACTTTGAGGCAAACACATGGAAAATCTCTATAAATTAAGGTAAAATTATGGAAAAATGATAGATGCATTGTGGCAAAAGGGTTAATTTGCTCATAAAATAATTTCTCCTTTTGCAAAAATATTTTCAATTTTATCTCATCATTTATATAGAATTTCTGTATTTTTGCCTAGATATTTTCAAAGTTGTATGCTGCATATTTGTTGTTTGTAGGAAAGGACTAAATGTCTTCTTCTAAGGGTAAACAGTATCGTAAAAGGGGGAAATTGCTTGTTCACAGTGTTTTTACGAGTATTGCACAACATACCATACAACAGCAAGATCAGATTTCTCCATTTTCCTTATTTCAGTTAAAGCTAGAGTAGTTAAGCCATTTCCCTGAAAAAGTATGATATTTTTTAAAGTTGTCTTTTTGGAAAACATCTAAGGATAAAAATGTAATATCATAGCATTACAATTTTCAGAGTTCAGAACATTGTCTGAAGATGATCACTAGTTCATTATGAGTAATTTTTCCTTTTTTCAATAATGTAATTGAAAGTTATCTCCATGGATACCTCAGCTACCATCTGAATCAGGGAAAGGGTTAAAAATCTGTCAGTTACATTGTTAAGCTCCTTCGAACAAACACTTAATCTGCACCAGAGGAAATTGAAAGCATCTATAATATATATGGCATCTGTATGTGGGAAAGGTTTAATCTTACTTATTTAAAGTTTGGACTATATGATTTTGGAGATTCTCCTTTGATTTATATCTAATAAATTTGTTAGATCAATATGAAATCAATTTTCAAACAAACTTCTGGTTGCATAGCTGCCTTGGTTAGCGAAGATGTTTAACCCTTTCCCACATACAACAAATCTGCAGCAGACGACTTTGAAAACATATTGACAAAAGCAGAAATAGCTCATAATAATTAATTTCTCCTTTTGCCATAAGGTTTTAAATATAGACAATAATACTATAGTTATATGATTATTGAAAAGAGTTTAAAACATTGTGGCAAAAGGAGAAATTGCTCATCATAAGATATTTCTACTTTTACAACAATAGTTTCAAAATTCATCTGTTGTAGAGGCATCAGAAAGCATTATGTGAGAAAGGGTTAAAAGCATGATGTGTGATTTTATTCTATTGCTTAAAGTTTGGCTATGTTGATAATCTATTGTGTGATTTCTTGTTTGAATTGTTTGTTTTCAGTACTTTATTTCGACATACAACACAAGTACCACACTTCTATATATGGGGAAAAAAAGAAGACTATTTTAAAAAAGGGGAAATTAAAAAAAATAGCTTTATTCCTTTCCC
Source organism: Clinocardium nuttallii (assembly GCA_031471495.1). Lineage (NCBI taxonomy): Eukaryota > Metazoa > Mollusca > Bivalvia > Cardiida > Cardiidae > Clinocardium > Clinocardium nuttallii. The sequence goes on along the minus strand of JAUELF010138123.1, from coordinate 12,868 downwards.
GCATACAACAAATCTGTAGCAGACGATTATTATAGAAACATCTAGCCAAAAATTCAGAAACTCTTTATCAATTAAAGAACAATTTTTGAATAAAGTTGAAAACATTTTGACAAATGGAGATAATGCTCATGATGAGAAGTTTCTCCTTTGCCTCAATGTTTTCAAAAGTTGTCTGTTGCAACAGCATCAGAAAGTGTCTGTTTGTGGGAAAGAGTTTAAGGAAGAAAAGAAAATTGCCTTTTAAGAAAGGGAAAATATAACATTGATCCTTGGGGAAGGAAAATAAAACAATTTTCTAACAGAAACTGATGAAACTTTCATGAGCACTTTTTTAATAAATTTCTTTCAATAGAATCTTGGTATTTTGCCAAGACAAAAGAAACATAAAGAAAATTGTAATTGTATTTGTTTGAAAGATAATTTTAAATGTAAATTAGGGTACTTGTGTCGTGATGTCAATGCATGCTCTATGTTTATAACAAGCCACATGTTATTGGGTTATGGGGTATAGTGTTTGCAAGTGGAAATCAGGTTTAAACTGCAAATAGTTACAAGCACAGTCTTTATATCTAAACAGAACTTTTCTTTCATAGATTTGTGAGCTTCCACTTCTTTAGCCATCTCTGACATAATACCAATTTTCAGCAAACGTTTTTGAAAACATATAGTCACTGTTTAAGACATTGTGGCAAGAGAGGAATCCCTTCTTTTGCCACGCTTTCTTTAAATGACATGTACTATAGATGTGTCAAAATGTGTCTGCATATCATTGGAAAGGATGTACAATGTGCATTCAATCTTACTTAATAGCAAGTAAGTGTTATTTATGGCCTTTCTTCTATTTTCTTGTATTTATTACATGAGCCCTCCTTGTGATGTTGAACAAGTTTGTTTGAGTTCAGAGAAAATGGCGTTGATGTGGAATTCTTTCTTTAATAAGTCTACTTTGAGACATGCAAGACAAATTATATATTGACTTTTAACATGGTATGACAGTATTAGAGATATCTGCTTTGAAAACATTTGCAAAAGAAATTACAAACAAGGAATATTTGAAAAGATAAAAATGAATTACAATTTGAGCATTTCTCCTTGTAACACGTTTTCTCAAGTTGTCCCCTGCATGGCCATTAAAAAATGGGGCTATGTCAGGGAAAGTGATGACCAATGAAGTTAATATCCTGAATGCCATTTTCATGTTATTGCGTCTGAATTTAAGTCAGATTAAAAGATACTTTGCAGTTTTTCCAAGGATCATTACAATTGTGAAGACTTTGCTTGTATTAGATGCACATAGTTACTATAATATTATTCTCACCCTGTTGTTTGTTTTTTACAGTGATTCTATAATCTGTTGCTTATAATTGCATGATGTACCGTTGATACTCTAGGTGGTTTGATTGTTGTGTGGTGTTTATGAATATAATAACCTGTTTGGTGTGTAACATATATCTACAGGGTGTTGTTGTCCCTAAATAAGTTGCTCTTCATATTAACCCTTTCCCACAAATGACACTTTGAATACATCTAGGCAAAAACATAGAAAATACCCATAAATGAAGGTATATTTATTTAAAAAAGTTGAAAACATTGTGGCAAAAGGAGAAATAGCTCATTTTTGAGCAATTTCTTTTTTTGTCATTATCTTTTCAAAAAGCTGTCTGCTGCAGAGGCATCAGAAAGCGTCTATATGAAGGATAGATAGGGTTAAAACAACCTTAGGGATTCTGTGACCAAGGTAGTTCCAGTAATCATCGCGCATGCGGCGAATCAACTCAGTTTGACATGTCTCTACACTGTCGAGAAACTTCTGACAAATTTTGTTCCTTTGTATGCAGATCCTTATCTAAACACGTCATAAATACCTTTAGGTTGTTGTTTCCTGAAGCACAGCCTAACCTTATTTATCATTCTGAGTTTACCTGAAATCTTTAGATCAAAGATAGTGATTAATATTTTACATTTAAACTAAAAAAATATTACTGGTTTAATTAATTTAACCCTCCCTTTCCAACTTGTAGATGCATCTGCAGCAGACAACATTTGAATATATTGTGACAAAAGGTTCTCCTCTTACCACTATGTTTTCAACTCTATTTAATAATTTAACTTCACTTTACATTGGTTTTCCATATTTTTACTCAGATATATTCAGATGTTTTCAAAGTCGTCTGCTGCAAATTTGTTGTAAGAGGGAAAGCGATAAATGACATTTGCTTGGTTTTTGTTTGTCTACAATATGTGTTATCTTCCAATATCTCTGTCACATGCAGTCCTGAAAGATCATTTGATGTGAAATTTCACCTGTTTTCCCCTGACTGTCACTCAGTATTTATCATAGATTGATGTTCTTTATATCCTTGTTGATTCAATATTCACAATAAACACCCACCCCTAACACAATCCCGATACAGACAAGTTTAAAAAAAAAATTGTAGGGAAAAGGAAATATGAGCAAAAAGATCAATTGAGTAATGCTCTATGAAAAACACTCTAAATAGAGGATATTTGTTCGTAACGAGTGGATAAGGATTATATTTCATCGAGAAGTGAAAAAATTAAATATTTTCACGAGGGCGAAATATTAAAATTTTATCACTTCTCAATGAAATATAATCCTTATCCACTCAATACGAACAAATTTTCTTTTTTATTTTATGCTAATTGATGACTAAAGTAAGGATCTATTTTGTGTCTACGTACCTGTTAACGTATGTTACGTCATAACGTAACGTGACGTCATTATTTCATATTCCACAGTGTGGAATATGGATTTTATTTCACTGATAGAACACAGTATTTCATCACTTAGCATAAAATAAATACCTACAATCTATCAAGACTGAAAAAAGAATGAAATATACAGATTCAATTTTATTTTTTATTGGGATAACAAATTTTTAATCGTGAAATGAAAGATGAATGCAGATGAATATTTAATACAGTACTTGGGCCAGGCACCTAAAAAGTATTCTAATATGTAGGTCCCACCCAATAACATCATCAAATTAAATTTTCTTTGTTTTGTGGGAGAAAATGACAACACAATCTTTATTTGCGGGTTTTTATTATATTTGACGCTAACTTTTCGTTACATAAAATAGAAATGATTTTCCTAAATAGTACTGGTTGTCTGCATATTTTACTACGTAGCCCAGATTCAAAACGGGAAGCTTGCTGAAAATAGTCAAGGTGGAATACGGAATTTTAATCTGTTGTGTCTGAACTGCTAATGACAATCTGCATGTAATTGCGCCAGAAAACGAACAGGTATATAATAACAAGAGGGCCAAGATGGCCCTAAATCGATCACCTGGAGTGATAGTAAATTAGTAGCAAATATTTAATTGCAAATATCTGGGAAAATTGGATCAGGGGGGCAAATGAAACTGCAAGGAGTGGACTTTGTTATGAAAATGGCTGATCAGTAAAGGCCATTTGTATCTTGAAATCTAACAAAAACTTTAATAGAAATGGAATTATAAAGTTAATCAAAACTAAGAGTGAAATCATCCAACTGGTAAAGTGCTCAAACAGTGAAAGAATTGAATACAACATGAAATTTGGAATTGATTATATTTACGTAGTTTTACAAATTTGTTTCATAAGGACAATATAATTATGTCCTCACTCATCAGAAACTAAGTACATACATGTAGTAATATTTCAATTACTATACCAATGTCATCATTTTAACGCAGGATTTGTTTTATACACAAAGGATACCTGGGAGTTTATATAATGATAATTGTTCACAAAATGTCACTCAGAGATTATAACTGTTTATATATCAAGTTTAAAGTTGCACAATAAGTGTTTTTTCCTATGGCAACATGCACTTGTGAGTTCGTTTCTTTTGTTCAAAGAAGATATGTCAGGTCAGCGGATGATGAAGTATTTTTCTTCTAGACAAAGGTTGCATATTTTATTAGATGGTGAATTAAGGCTTAGCTCTGCTTAAGATTTTCCACGTTATTGAGTACATCACATTGTCCATCGATGCCAAAGATATAAAAAAAAGATGACAAACTATACGTAGCTGCAAACAAGACCAGCAACTTTTACAAAGTGAAACCAGAAGATTTCAACAAACTACAAGAAAAGACGATTAATAAAGACTACAAGTTAGTCACCGCTCCATCTGAGAAACAAATCACAATTGAAGACAAGAATATCGCATCCAAGTTTGACCTTGACAATAGAATAGACACTACAGCTAAAAGCCAGACATTTATCACTCTCAAAGACCACAAACCTAATTTCAGTAACAACCTAACGTGCAAAACCCCTGCAAATCACAAGTCGGAAAAATTAGCAAACAAACACTGGAAATAATCAAAGAAATCCTCTGTATGTGGGAAAGGAGTTAAGACAAACCATGTATTCCAGTACTCTTGCTTTCACTTGTCTGGGTAATTGGTCTGTTTGCAACACATGCTGAAGGGCGTCTTCTCCTACCTGGGGAATAGAACATTGAAATACAGTGGAACCTGTGTATAAAGACCATCAATGGGAAGAGAAATATGGTCTTTGTTCACAGGTGGTCATTAATTGCAGGGTCATTAAGGCAGAAAATGAGTAACTATGAAACTGAAAGTTTGGTTGCTATAGACAGGAATCGCTATCCCAAGGTAGTCTTTAGCACTGGTTTGACAGTAAATAAATCATTATGTGCTGGCTGCTTTACCACATAGACTGTTAGCCCATTGGTGGAAGATGAGTGACGCTTGTTGCAAGAACATTTGTCAAACATTGGAAAGAAATGGGCCGAGTTGGGGTTCAAACTCACAACCCCTGGATAAACAGCCCGAGTTGCTACCATTTAAGTTACTGGGGCTCTCCTATAAGTCTCTGGAGTCTCTGGTGAGACTTAGATATCATTCTTCTAATATTCTATCTATTTAAAAACATTTATATGATCACTTACTTTATTTTTCAGTATAACATCTGATCCACATCTCAAAAAGGCTTGAACTACATTATCTGACAGGTGTTCAACTTCTTTCAAGTACACTAACAAAGCAATATCCCCATTCTATGAATAAGAAAACATAACAAACATATTAATGTGCTTTTACATACAGATATCAATATCATAATTTAAAGACTTATTTCAAAAAATAAAAATCATCAAAATGCGTCTGCAAGTGGGAAAGTTGTATGCTGCAAAACTATTGCATGTGGGAAAGGGTTAAAAAATCCCTGAGGTGCAAAACTACACATGGTGATTTACATTTTAAGTTTCATGACTCAAATATTTAAACCTTTCCCACATACAAAAGATCTGCAGCAGACGACTTTGAAAACATCTTGGCAAAATTATGGAAACAAGAGGCCCATGAGGGCCTATGCTCTACTGGATCTTAAAGGCGCTATTGTGACAATCAAAAATAAGACTATCGTGTTAACAAGCTATATTATAGCAATTTTGAAAATTTCAAGGGCCATAACCCAGTCATGCATGGGCGGATCTGGCTGGTTTAAGAAAGGAACCGAGCTCTCATGGATATCTAACTACTGTATAAGTTTGATTGAGATACAATGAAAAATAAAGACTGTATTGTGTTAATGAGAAATTGTTTACGGACGCATGCACGGACAACAGACGAATCGCCACGACATAAGCCCTTCTGGCCTTTGGCCAGTAGAGCTAAAAACCTTTAAAACTGAAAGTGTCACTACTGAAAATGTTGAAATCATTGTGGCAAAAGGAGAAATTGCTTCTAAATTTCCAGTTACATGACTCAAATACTTCATCCTTTCCCACATATAAAATATCTGCAGCAGACGACTTTGAAAACATCAAAAATATGGAAAACCTCTAAAAATGAAAGTGTAATTACTGAAGAGAGTTGAAAACATTGTGACACAAGGAGAAATTGTTCATTATGATAATTGTTCATTATTGCTCCAGAGATGTCAGAAAGTGTCTACATGTTGGAAAGGGTTAAAAATAATCATGATACAACAATCTTGAAGGCAATAATTGAACCAACAGATGGACAAGTGACTTATAATATAAAATCTCCCTGTCTTATCCTGGTCCTCTAGTAAGGGGACATGAGATTTGTTGTGGTACAGGGTTACATGATGAAGTTTTACCAGATTCTTCATGTTGATATCTGCTCCATGCAATGTCAATAAATAGATAAGTTGCATCACTACTTTCTCTCGGGTTGGATCTTGGTCCAGACATCTTACAATAGTGTGAAACACCTTTACATTCTGTAATGATAGAGATACATAATAGATAGATAAGAGCCATCACACAAGATAAACCAACATTATGGACTCTGCATGCTGTGCAAGCTTACCAGGATAGACATTTTTCCCCTCCTGTGGATTTTCTGTTTCAGTAATCATTTCTTTATACCTCTATCCCTCGGAGACGAAATGTGTTGGCCAGGATCAGTCTGCGTGGACAGTGCAGGCTGATCTGGTCGATACATTATGCAGATGCCATTATGTTGGTTTTCTCGCGGAATGGCTCATGTTCTCTATTTCAACTTTACATCATTTCTAGTTGGATACTTAAAAGTATATACATATTTTAACAAAGTCATGAATGAGCGCTATTAGCATTAATCTGATATAACACATACATATATTCATCAATACTTTCTTGTTGTCAATAAATGCCATGGTTATATCATCAATACAGAATGGGAACCCATGCAGGATAAGTACTAGTTAAATTTATAGACACATGGTTTCGTTGTGTAATAAGCTTTTAAATACTTAGTTCTGATATTAGCGTAAGCCTGACAGATTAAAACAAAATCACTCCTGGCCTTATTACAAAATAAAACGATATGTACTGATTTTAAATGATTTTCCTCTTCAATAGAACTTTAATTACAAAAAGATACACAGATATATATGGTCTCTATTAGAGCAAAAGAAATAAAATTCATTGATGGCTGGGCTGATTTAACCCTTTCCAAATTCAGACGTTTCTTGGCACTTTTGCAGTAGACGACTTTCGAAAAGATTGTTACAAGTTACAAAAGAAGAAATTGCTCATATTTTGCCACAATATGAAGATGCTTTGTAAAGCCTCTGCTGCAGATGTCTTTTGAAAACATTGTGGCCAAAGATGAAATTGCTCACGATGAACAACTTCTCCTTTGGCCACAATGTCTTTAACTTTATTTAACAATTGATATATCTTTTATGGAGATTGTTTATGTTGTTGTCACTATGTTTTCAAAGTAGTCTGCTGCAGAATTGTTGTATGTTGGAAGAGTAAAATACTTTTCAATTTTCTCTTTTCACTATTACAGCCGAAGCAGTTGGAAATCTTTTGCATGTTTCTCTTTAACCCTTTCCCTCATACGACACTTCTGCAGCAGACGACTTTGAACATATTTTGTCAAAAATAGAAAATCTCTATAATTGAATGGATAACCTATGACTTAAAGTGGAAAACATTGTGGCAAAAGGAGAAATTGCACATTTTGTGCAATTTCTTCTTTTGTCACTATGTTTTCAAAAAGCTGTCTGCTGCATAGGCTCCAGAAAGCGTCACCTAATATAGGGATAATTAAGGTATCCTTTTATGTACAAAACTCATCTGCTCGGGGATTGAAAGTAGAAAAAAACAATAAAATCCAAATGGAGTAATTAAAGTTATTTCGAATTCATCATCATGGGAAAAACCCAACCAGATACCCCCACCCCGAACTGCAGAAGACTTTTGAAAACTGCTTAAAATAAGCAAAGAACTTAGACAAATTTTCCATCTCCCAGTATTTTTTAAAAAGCGTCTTCTGCAGAGTCTATCACAAAGCATCTCTATGTGGGAAAGGGTTGAACTATATCATGTAAATGGCTAAATGTAATCAGATGCAAATGCAACAGAAGTCGCCTGTATTATTAACCCTTTCCCTCATTCAACAATTCTGCAGCAGACGAGTTTGAACATATTTTGTGAAAAAGTAGAAAATCTCTATAATTGAATGGATAATCTGACTTACTTAAAGTGGAAAACATTGGAAAAAGGTGAAATTGCTCGTTTTGAGCAATAACTTATTTTGTCACAATGTTTTCAAAAAGCTGTCTGCTGCAGATATGTGGGATTTACATAAATTTCTGTTACAGATCACCTTCAGTGTTACAGACGATGGTGGAAAGCAGGGACTTGCAAGATTAACAGTGAACATCAATCGAAACTTGAATCCACCGACCATGGACAGTGATGTTGGCTTTGCGACAATCCTGGACACGCAGCTAATTAACATTCCTATTGGGTCTGTCCGTGCTACAGACACTGACACAACGGTAAGAGTCTCAACCAGGTTGCTCGTTTCGGTTCTTCACATTTCTTAACTGCTTTCCCAAATACACCAAATCTGCAGCAGACGACTTTAAAAAAATCTTCATGGAAAATAATCTCAATGAATGAAAGAACAGTTATTAAAGTGAAAAGTGTTAAGATATAGAACTGGCATAGAGTTAATAGCAATATTGCCAAAAACGTAAGCACATGAATTCTCCGAGATGAGCATTTCTTATGAAATGTGTTGTTTGTGTAATTACCATTTTCTGTCTAGGCAAAGTGACATTAACCCTTTCCCTCATATGACAATTTTGCAGCAGACGACTTTGAACACATTTTGTCAAAACATAGAAAATCTCCATGATTGAATGGATAACCTATGACAAAAAGTGGAAAACATTGTGGCAAAAGGAGATATTGCACGTTTTGTACAATTTCTTCTTTTATGTTTTCAAAAAGCCGTCTGCTGCAGAGGCGTCAGAAAGCGTCTATATAAGGTAAAGGGTTAAAGAAAACCGTAGCTTGTATGTGGGTAATGAAAAGTTTTTCTACTGAGACAATTCTTTTGAGTACTGACAACATAGGGTTAGAGGGTCAAATAAGGAATATGATCAATTTCTTCTTTTGCCTATATGTGGGAAAGGGTTACACAAATTCATATGAAGGGAGAGTTTAGCCCCAGTCTTATGAGTAATGTGGATTTAACACCTATTTAAATCCTGTGTTTATTTGAATGGACAGATAAGGGCTGTATGGGTGACACATTGATAGGGAAAAACCCAAACCAAACGGAGAATGCCTAGATCAGTCCGCTTAATAAACATGCAGTCTCATCCTGACTAACAGTGCTTACTATGCTTTAAATCCTTTCCCACATACAGACACTTTTTGATGCATCTGCAGCAGACAACTTTTGAAAACATTGTTGTAAAAGGACAAATTCCTTATTATTAGCAATTTTTTCATTTGGAGAGAATCCATATTTTTGAATAAATGTTTTCTAAGTGATACGAATAGGGAAAATACCAAACAAATGGCATAGGTGAAATGGATAGAGAATTACCAAACATTTGGCATGGATGAGACCGATAGGGAAAATACTGAACAAATGGCATGGGTGAAATGGATAGGGAAAATACCAAACGAATGGCATGGGTGAAATGAATAGGGAAAATACCAAACAAATTACATGGGTGACACGGATAGGGGTAAAACCTAAACAAATTACATGGGTGACACGGATAGGGGGAAAACCCAAACAAATGACATGGGTCATACAGATAGGGGAAACCCCCCAAACAAATGCGTGCCAAGATCAGTCTTTTTATTACCTTTTTCCCACTTGCAACATATCTGCAGTAGATGACTTTAAAAATGTCTTGATTAAAATGTAAACATTTTCCACAAATGAGAGTCTATTTATTAAAATGAGCTGAAAACAATGTGATAAAAGGATAAATTGCTCAAGTCGAATGTGCAAGAAACTTTGAGCAATTTCTCCTTTTGCCACACTGTTTTCAAAAGTCATCTGCTGCAAATGCGTCATAATGCAACTAAATGTGGGAAAGAGTTAACCCTTTCCCTCATACGACAATTCTTCAGCAGACAACTTTGGATGTCTTTTGTCAAAAAATAGAAAATCTCTTTAAATGAATTATGGATAACCATGACGATAGTATGACTAAAAGTAGAAAACATTGTGGCGAAAGATGAAAATTTCTCGTTTTGAGCAATTTCTTCTTTCATCACTATGTTTTTAAAAAGCTGGGTACTGCAATTAAGGCATCGAAATACTTCTATATGAGGGAAAGGGTTAAACATGACATCTCATCCTGAGACCCAAGCATACCACAAGTACAGAAGCTATAATATCTCTTGAACAAGTTGGTTGAGAATAATTTGTTATTTCAACATTATTTCACTTATGTCTCAATGACAGAACACTTACTTATAATCCCTGGGTTAATCAACCCTTTCTCTCATACGACAATCTGCAGCAGACGACTTTAAACATATTTTGTTAAAACATAGAAAATCTCTATAAATGAATGGATAATTTATGACAAAAAGTTGAAAACATTGTGGCAAAAGGAGAAATTGCACATTTTGTGCAATTTCTTCTTTTGTCACTATGTTTTCAAAAAGCTGTCTGCTGCAGGGGCGTCAGAAACGTCTATATGAGGGAAAGAGTTAAGGTTTCTCACCTACAGACTGGTTTAAATTTTGCAGTGCGCATAGGCCTACAATTTTTTTATAGCATTTTGTCAAAAGGACACTCACCGATAATAATGCCAAATCTCTTTTACCACAATGTTTTCAACTCAAGCCAATAATTTTATACTTTCATTTATAAATATTTTTCATATATTTTCCAGGATGTTTTCAGATATATTGTATCGTAGAGCATTCCAAATTTGTGATCTACTTTAGGTCCTTACAATATTATTTTCGTCCTTTTCTCCCATGACTTTGTATGAGCAGTCAATTTGACTAGTATTTAGCAATTGAATTTACCGATGGCTTAAGATTTTTTAGTCCTCAACATGTAACAGTGCAGTTTTTAGCTTGACTATTCAAAGACACTTTCTGACGCCTCTGCAGCAGACAGCTTTTTTTTAAAAATAGATAATCCATTCAATGCAGACTTGTTGTATGACTGAAAGGGTCTTATCTATGTCTCAGGGTTAAATTAGGATTCCTAGGTCTTTCAGTCATACAACAAATCTGCAGCAGACAACTTTCAACATATTTTGTCAAAAAGTAGAAAATCTCTATAATTGAATGGATAATCTATGACTAAAAGTGGAAAACATTGGCTCAAAAGAAGAAATTGTACATTTTGTGCAATTTCTTCGTTTGTCACTATGTTTTCAAAAGGCCATCTGCTACAGAGGCGTCAGAAAGCATCTTTATGAGGAAAAGGGTTAAATAAAATGCAGGTGTATATAAATTAAATTTATAATGAGCATAATGAATTTTCATGTTATAAAAAACAACTTTAAATACTGGAGTTTTGATCCCTATATTTTGGGTTCTCAAAATAAATCTCTCTCTTAAAAAGCATGGCGAATTAAGGGGTCTGTTCGCTTGTATGTGAGATAGCAGGGCTAAATTAAGACACCTTGATATCTCCTCTGGGTCTCTCAGAGGTTTCTAATGCTTTCCTCAAGATATAGAGGTTTTCAGTATGGTCGAGTGAAAGCTCCCAACATTAAACCGTCTAATTATTCATGACGATGAAAATCAACCGATTTAAGGAAATAATGTAGAAACATTTTTTCATGAGAAAATCAAAGATTAAAATTATAGAAAAAAGGGTTTGCCAAACTCACATCTTCGCAAAAATGCCTTATTACGACGAATGTGTTTTTTTTTTCGGTGACTTACTTCCTGTTTATCATACGTTACTATTTTTAGAACGAACCGACCTAAATACGGTTCGTAACCTTTCTATTTCGTAAATTATTTTTTTGGACTGTTTCGTACCTGGAAACCATTTGACTGTTTCCTACTGATACTGTTTTGTACCCGTAAAATATTTAGATTCGAAACAGCCTATTTAATTTTCACAGAGGCGTGTTATCTAAGGTCTCTGATATTATTTAAGGAAATAGCCGAACGTTTCCCGTGTGCGAAACGGTTTGGTAAATTATCGGTTACGAAACGGACATGTTACGAAACGAATTTACTCTCTACTTCTAGATCTCAGGACAGCCCAAAACAAAACAAAACGTTTTTTTTAATGATATGCTGATGATTTCCTTACTTGCTTTCATTGATTTATTTCGAAATATGAAAGGAAAAATGTTAATTTCGATTTTTAAATTAAATTGGATCGTCGACAACAACAACAACAACGGCGGGAAACATTAAAACAACAACTACAAAGATGGCTGCACCATGGTCCATGCTGAAATGTTACAAGCGCATTCGGTTCATTACTCATTTACGATGTGAGCGTATGCTGTCAACTGAAAGAGAAGTGCGTGTCAGGTTCGCACCCAGCCCGACAGGCATGCTGCACCTTGGAGGACTGCGTACGGCGCTGTTTAATTACTTGTTTGCGAGACTGAACTCGGGAAAATTTCTCCTCAGAATTGAGGACACGGACCAGGTAGCTTTATGAACCGGGAAAATTGTCTCCCATCCCCATTTATATCTCTCTTTGTGACCCAACTTAACCATATGGTGTAGCTACATTACCTTAAAGAAATGTATCATTGAGTACCCACACCATAGGGTTTTAGGGTCACTTAATGCTTTTGGGATGTGAAAAACTGTAGCAAATGGATCTCGGAGCTCCATATAATTCATGAGGGGTAAATCAATTTTTTTGACACAGAAGTCGATATTTTATTTTCCGTAAGTTTCCGAAGGGATCCGAAACTAGATATTTATGATTGGACGGAAAATTTATACCGGCTTCATACATAGTTATTATGCTGAAATTGGGAACCAATCATATATACCTACAGTTTCGGAAACTTACGGAAAATAAAATATATATTTCCGAGTCAAATCTGTCAAAATGGTTTCGCCGTATTCAAAACAATCAGGATTGTGGACAATACACGCGTAGTGGGATATAAA
>JAUELF010138012.1:0-15123 GCA_031471495.1 Clinocardium nuttallii | reverse complement strand
GACATGATTTATTGAAATATAAAACGTCAAAAAATAAATTCTAATCATTGTTTTTTTCTGGAACAAGACAGGGCTGTGTCGGTAGTCCGATATTTTTTCCCTATTTATAAATGATTTAGTTAATGTTCTTCATGACAAACGTGAAAGAGGTATGTTTGTGTCTAATGACATAGAATATTGAGTTGCTCTAATGTTTGCTGATGACGTTTCTAGTTTTTCTGGTACTGTCATAAATCTACAACACAAGATTAATTATATTGAGGAATATTGCAAATCTGTAAACATGAAGATTAATCTAAGTAAAACTAAAATAGTTGTTTTCAGAAATGGTGGTGTTTTAAAACAAACTAAAAATGGTTTCTCAATAATGAACCCATCGAAGTTGTCCCATTTTATAAATATTTAGGTGTATTTTTCAGACCGAAGTTAGTATGGTCTAAAACTCAAAAACGCTTTCTCTACAGGGTTTAAAAGCATCAGCTCGTATTTTTAATTTTCAAAGACAATTCTGTCATATTGATCCAATTGATATGTTTAAGATGTTTGATTCTATGGTTAAACCTATTTAATGTTATGCGTCAGAAATCTGGGGCTACAACTATGTTGATAAAATTGAATCTGTACAAGTTAAATTTTGTAAACAATATTGTAATTTGTCACAAAACACTGCTAATTATTTTGCTCTTGGTGAATGTGGGATATTACCACTTTGTACTATTTACATGACAAACTGAATTACATACTTGTTAAAATTGACACGTATGGGAGATCACAGGTATCCAAAACATTATTACTTAATGTTAAAACGTCTACAGGAATCTGGTAGGAAAAACTGGGCAGGTTGTATTAAAGATATACTTTTCCGATTTGGTTTTGGATGCGTGTGGGTCTCTCATGACGTTGGGGATAACTTCAACTTTATTAATATATTTAATTGATTGCTATTCACAAAACTGGCATAATGATATTGAAACTTCACCTAAAGCCTTACATTATAGGCACTTTAAGACTCTATTTAATGGTGAACGCTATTTAAGCTTAGACTTATCATATAAATATAGGAAAGCTATTTCTAATTATCATTGCTCATGTCATAGTCTAATGATAGAAAATGGTAGACATATTCGAATTGATAGACACTTAAGATATTGCTTCTACTGCTTGAAGTCAAAACAAATGTTATTGAAGACGAATACCATTTTTTCTTCGAATGTCCACTGTATAACAATTTGCGAGATATCTATTTTAAAGATTATTGGTTACAAAACAGTTCTCATAACTTATTTTACTCCCTTATGTCGTCTACAATAACAGATGAAGTTTTGTCAATTGCTAAATATTTATATCATGCAATGAATAAAAGAAAACAAGAGCTTAATGTCGTATGATCAGTCAATTATTTTGTCTTTAATGTTTAAATACTTCTGCACTTGTTATTTGTAAAACAATATATATTTGTCACTCTATTGGTTAATTTGTTTTTTAGTATTTTACATTTTTGGTCAGAGGCCTATATTACTTGAATAAATAAACTTGTAAACTAGTAGTCTAGGAAAAGTCGTGTTTGCTATTCGTATCATTTTGCATTTGGTCCAATCCAATGATCTCAGTTTACATATATTTGTGATATATCGTCAATTGGAAGCGATTCATTATACCAAGTAGTAGTATTGTGCAGAACACTCGCGTTCAGCTCGTGCTAGCGACTTCAAGAATATATTGTTTAATTCGATTCACATATTTGTCTTTTAAAAACAGAATATCAGAAGCGGCTGTCTTAACAGGATGTTATCACTGATTGTCAGGCAAATGACACTAATTCGATATATTCTCGTTACACATTTACACTCTTTTCGGCGGTTAGGATGCAATATTCAAGTAAAGTCCTAATTATTTAAACACCGCACGGAAGGAAATTCTTACTTAAAGGTAATCAAGGTACATTGTATGCACAGATGTAATTTTGACATAAAACAAAAACAAGGGCCTTTCTTTATTTTCAAATTGCTGGTTGTCAAATTAGTTGTAACCTGCGACAAACAGTTGGCTGATACAACGAACTTCGTCATTACAACAGAAAAGCCATCAATAAAATACATTCTGTTGCTGAATTCCTTCGAGGGTGAAAAGTAATCGTAGACAGGAAATCTTCAATTACATGAAGGGCTAAGTTGCGTACTTTAAACTGCTGAATGTATTGATGACAATAAATCAATTTAATTTCTTTTTCTGCATGGAATTTGTTTCAGACGGCAATATTTCCGAAACATTTATAGCACCTCTAGTGTAGAGTTCAAGTCATTACATTTTGTCTAGCGTTGTTTTTCATATAATTGAGCCGTAATTGGCATCTGCGTAATGTATCGACCAGATCAGCCTACGCTGTCCGCGCAGACTGATCCGGGCAGACACATTCCATCTCCGAGGGATATAGGTATAGAGAAATGATTTCTGAAACAGAAATTCCACAAGAGGCGAAACGTGTCTGTCCGGGTTAGCCTGAACGGCATGTTTAGACTGATCCGGATCGATACTTTACGCATATACCACAATGTTGGTTTTCTCGCGAGACTGCTCATATGAAAATGACCCATTCATTGTTGATAACTCTATCATTTTAGTACTGACATGGGGAAAACACATTTCACCCTCGTTAAAACTCTCAGATGATGGAGTTTATATCTTCTCGAGGCGAAACGTCTGTATACCTCGATATCGGCTGAGCTCCGGTAGCACCTAGAGCTGTCAATCCATAGGTTGTGAGCTTAAACCCCAGCTCGGCCTAAATTATTTCCGACGTTTGACAAAAGTCACTGTGAAAAGCGTAATTCGTCTTCCGCCAATGGACTAACAGTATAAAAAATGGAAAAGCAGCCAGTTGTTTGGAGAAAAAGGTGTGTGAAGTACTGGTGCGAGAAAGCTAGGAGGCACATGAGTAGGTGAACTGGTCGCCGTGATAAGACTATAACATTGTTGACAATGGCGTTAAACCTCAATCAACTGTATACTTGGAAAGGATAAGATCATGCATTATGCAAGAAAGAATTCACCAGGCGAAAATGGTGAACGTCATTTTGCACCAAATCGGGCCCGGACAAAACCGGTGTTAAGATCGAATCAATCATTTCCAGTGCAAATCTTATACACATTTACAATGAATTTAAACTCAATGTCATATATTCAATAAATTCCTGTAATGGTATACACTTATTTCTATGCAAACAAATATTTGACGATATTTGACCTAGAGGGCCATGTGAAGAACATGTGCGTTGAATTATTAAAAGATTAGGCCAGCTGTGTAGGAGAAGCACCTATTGACAGGTGACGAAGCTGTCGCCAATGGCTCACGCACATCTAACGGTCCTAATAGTTTACTCAACAGGAGATACACTATACATTGACCATTGCCCAGTATGAAAACAATATAACCATTAAAATAAAAGGCTCTAAGATGCACGTTATGTCGGAAACGAATCGATTGCAGTTTATGTGAAACTGTGACATGATTTAGGGAAGTGCGATTGTTGTACACGTGGGAAATATTTTCTTTCTGATATTGAGTGATATTGTGTAATTATACTTTAAAGAAAGATTAACTTCTTAATCCATCTCTCTTTTACCTTGTAAAGTGGTAATCTGGAATATATTACACTGTCTCATACGATATCATTCAATTCCATTTAACTATTTTCCGAACTAGTTATCCTGTACGGAATAAAAAACAGATATAATTAACCATAAAAGGTGAACTAAAATGCGTCACTTCCATCCTTAACCATAGTTAGTAGAATCTACAAGGCTTATATGGTTTTATTGATTACATTAATGTCTGA
This sequence comes from Clinocardium nuttallii, assembly GCA_031471495.1. NCBI lineage: Eukaryota > Metazoa > Mollusca > Bivalvia > Cardiida > Cardiidae > Clinocardium > Clinocardium nuttallii. The sequence continues at coordinate 11,287 of JAUELF010138012.1, read as the reverse complement.
GTAAAGATAAGTCAATGTATAGGTAAATGGTAATAACACTTTTGTCAAATAGTAAGTTCGCATGAGATAACTAGTGTTCAGCTATGATATCTTTTAAAAACCTTTCCAGATATCATATGGAGATCAAGATGTACAATTAACCAAATTTAGTCATTTCAAATTTGTATTTATTAGACGAGAATGTTAAACTTCATCTCTTAATATATTTAAAATATTACCTGCCATCAAACTGTCCGCGTGTTTTTTTTTCAATGAGATAATTTGATCACATTAGATAAACTCAATATGATCATTCTCTTGATTTTTAAATTCAACGTATGGATCCACGCAGTTTTGTGCTGTAGCATAAATGCTGACTGCTATATGTGAATATGATAGGACACTGACAAGTCGAGGGAAATATTCCCTGTTGTTGCTAAAAATAACGATGGACCATCTAATAGAATTGATTTAAATTTGAAATGATCGTTGTTCCCAAAGGCTCTTTCAAGTAGTGAAGCATTGTTATTTTTTCGTTCAGCTTCGCATCTCGTATTCACAGAGGTTATTAGCCTGGAATTTAGACCAGTTAAGACAACAGATTTTTACGCTTTGATCAGTGCTACGGAATAAACAACTATGTTGCTTTCAAAGACAATTTGCAACTGTTATTGTGTTATACTTGCCGGTATTCGTTAAATGATGAGACAGCATAATTATTATTTCAACTTACATTGTCTGTTCACAAGACCTTGTGAGCGCAACAGATACGCAAACACATTAAATATCATCTAGGAACATATAGGCTGTTCAATTCATATTACCTTTAAGTCATCTATGTTCTTTAATATCCTAACGCCATGAACATATTATGGATGTATACCTATATATAGTTCTGGACTAAAATGATGCAAGAAATGAAATGATGTAAAAAAAGAAAGAAACATCTTGAAAGGCAATTAAAGGACTACACACTTTATAAGGATTTCACTTTAGGACTGCGCAGGCTGATCTGGTCGATACATTTCGCAGATGCCATAATGTTGTTTTTTTGCGGGACGGCTCATATACGTTCTAGGGTATTGTGAATATTAAAATAAAATCCACTAATAATTTGAACAAATATTGTGCATATCGTTACGTTTTGCTGAAGGATGAAGCATTGCAACTAAGTTGTTATTGTGCAACATACAATACCGGTATACACAAACTAGTTGGCACTAATCTCGATTCAGACATATATTGACGTATACCCCTGTTATTGCACGGTTTAAATGTCTAACGCCCATTTTGATTGTTCGCGAGACCTATTTTTATACTATGTATCTTCCAAAACTCCACAATTAAACTGATTTCGCATTTACATTAGATTTGAATCAGTCAGACAATATGGCAGTATTCTGGGATTTTGTAAATCAATTGTATAAGCTGACCTACATAAAAACATTCCCCAAATGTAAACGTTATGGAAATTGAAAACTTATCTCCTCATTTATCTATTAATTGAATAGAATTCCGAGCGTGATAAGTCTGATATTCATTTGACAGTGTCTGAATATGTTATATGTATGTAAATGAATGCATCTGATTTTCAGAAACGTTTCTATTCAAATGACTCCTAAAGATATTTAAAGATATTTTAAATCAAATAGATAAAATCCAGTGTATTGTAATATGCGTTTCCAGAATACAGATTTTAAAATGGATTCATGTTTAATGATAAAAATATTTTTTCATTGAGACCTGTATTTCGTTACAGTTTGAGCCGTTTCGGTATGAATGACATGATGATTTTCATTTCGAAGATGTGCTTTCGTTCTGGAAACTCTATTTTCACGTAAACTCCAACGGGTAACTAGATCAGACTAGACTGCGTTAACTCGCTGACTGATATGGGTTTAAACTGGTTGCAAACTCCCACACCGTTGATTGTCTCAGTATGCCGGTGGTGAATGGTTCTATATGATTTCAACATAAGACTTCCGTTTGGACTCGTAAGGGAACCGGAGTGCTCACAACATAAACATAGTCAAACAGCAACTATAATAAGTTATCAGAATCAGTATTGAACCAAATAGTTAATATTATCCATATACAGTTGCCGATACCAAATAAGTGATGATATATAAGCTAGTTGCTTCTATTGGCCCGTTTATTGATGTTTTCCCTGTATTTGGTTTATAAAAATAAGTCAACAAGAAAAATCTTTAAAAAAGATAAACGAGGTTCAATATGAGAAAACACTAAGAAATGGAACATGCGCATATCATTTGACTTTTATATCAGAAAGGCTTTGTTAATAATCAAAACAATCAGTATTTTTCCTTGAATTATAAAATGTGCGCAATGATGTTGTTTATCTAAGAATTCGACAGCTCCTTGAATTCGTAAAGCATTATTACAACCAGTTGAAACATTGTTCGATTAGAACATTGTTCTGTTAAAAGATATAGAATCAGTAATCCAGTGAAGCTTGCGCGTTCTTTATCTGTTTAGAACCACGTGTTAGGCAAAATTATGTAAACTCTCAGAAATTATTAAAAAGTAAACGGAAACGATAGAATGAACTTGTTTATATATTTCTCCCAGTATCAACTACTAAATCATAACAATAATCTATGTGATTACCAAAGGCTAATCCAGCTTCAGTTTCTATAAATAGATTGATAGACCAGATGTGTTTATATGTCTCTGTCGAGGCGGAGAATATGTCAAATGAATGGAGATTACGCGAGGCTCCCAATAGGTGTATATAAGTTTCAATTGACGATAAATAACTGAAAACTTATCATGTTTCAAAAATAATTATTATTTTGCTCTTAAATATATATTTCATATGTTTCCACTGACTTTTTTTTTACTGAAATGTGTTTCTTAAGGAAAACAATTATAGGTTAGTACGCAGAACAATTCATTTTAAAACTTCACCATATTAGTGCCTCTCGTAGGATTGCCAACTTACTGTGAACTAATCGAAATGTTTCATTTCCTTTATTTCTTCGACATAATGCATTAAATACAACATTTGATTGGTCTACAATCTAGATGATTTGTTTAACATCTAGGTCAAAACTCACGTTATACACCTTCGCCGAAAAAATCACAAGATTTATTGTGATCTTTACTACCAATTGTCTAACATTTTGGAAACCAACACAAAATTCCATAGATCAAAATATAATAGCATTATCCAGGATATTTGATACTGAATTCGTAAACATTTACGTTTTTAGGTGTTTGAACCTAATTGATCCTTACATAGTTTTTCTTGTGGATGGCTGCTTTCAAAGATACACTTTCAAAAAGATATCAAATGCGTCTTAGCGAATGAAGAAACAATGTATAACTGTACCGGGGACCCAATTATGTTCAAACCCAGAAGGGCTCAGGTGCACTTCAGTGTAGATTATTCAAATATTGTCAATATTAACGCCTATAACATTGAAATAAGACCATCAACTAAATATTTAGTGACAATTTATTGTCTGTTCTCGTCCAACTTTTATTTACATTATTACCTCTTATTCTATCAGAATGCAATTTACACTTTCCATCCTGCAAACTCATTTTGACGCAATAGCAGCAACCGACTTTTGAAAACATTGAGGTCAAAGGTAAAATGAGCAGTTTTTCCTTTGGCCATAATGTTTACAACTTTATTTAATAGTTAAGCTATCTTTTATGGATCTATATTTTTTAAGTCGTCTGCTGCAAATTTGCTGTATGTAGGAAAGGGCTAATAATGCCGTGTACCAACTCGTCAAGCGGTTGTTTTTAAATATTTATATGTTTAGTGAAGTCTCAATGTATGTACATCTTCCTACTTGATATAAACCCTCTCCCTCATATATATGCTTTGAGACGCCTCTCCAGCAGTGGTCTTTTTGAAAACATAGTGACGAAAGACAAATTGCTCAAAACGAGTAATTTCACCTTTTGCCATTCGATTATATAGATTTTCTTTTTTTTTAACAAAATATGTTCGAAGTCTTCTGCTACAGACTTGTCGTATGAGGGATTAAGAATCATGGTATTTTTACAATGGATGTTGGAGTATTTACAAACTTTTCAATATGAGGAGCTGTGTTAGTAACATCTATTTGGGTATGAACAATTAGCAGACGATTCAATTTACATCTATTTGGGCATGAACAATTAGCAGACGATTCAATTTACATATATTCGGGCATGAACAATTAGCAGACGATTCTATTTACACCTATTTTGGCATGGACAATTAGCAGACGATTCGATTTACATCTATTTGGGCATGAACAATTAGCAGACGATTCAATTTACATATATTTGGGCATGAACAATAAGCTGACAATTCCATTTACATCTATTTGTGCTTGAACAATTAGCAGACGATTCAATTTACATCTATTTGGGCATGAACAATTAACAGACGATTCAATTCACATCTATTTGGGCATTAACAATTAACAGACGATTCAATTCACATCTATTTGGGCATGAACAATTAGCAGACGATTCAATTTACATATATTTGGGCATGAACAATTAGCAGACGATTCAATTTACATCTATTTGTGCTTGAACAATTAGCAGACGATTCAATTCACATCTATTTGGGCATGAACAATTAGCAGACGATTCAATTCACATCCCAACATTCCAACACTCATCTGTATTTGTAAAATTCTTTAAAAATGGTTGAAATAGCTTAATCTCCGTGGCACTTAGGATTGTTGGACAAGCATTACGAATGATTGGCTAGTGTTATGCGTACTAGTACGTATAACTTACCAAGAAAACGCCGAAAAACCGTTGAAAGCGACGTAAAACACTATTTAAACGAACAAACCATCTGTGTTTGTAGATGTTCCATCTTTACTTTTCGAGTTTCCTGGGTAATATTGTCCAGGGTATTTGACACGCCAGGTACGGTCATGAACGGATCTTTGTGTCTCGATCTTAGCTCGTTCACTGACGAATTTAACAAAGTTGACTCTTGCATGTTGAAAATTGGATCGTACCATTTTTCGTCCAATAGGAAATTAGGTAGAATTTAATGTCTAAAAGGCAAACAATGAATATTACAGAAGAGACAGCCGTTCCGAGGCTGTCGTACCTGAATTTGAATTGTTTTCAAAAGCTTTTAACTGTCTTTGGAATCGAAATGGACGAAGTAATACACATTTATTTCGTGTGACAATTGGTTTTAAACTTTTAATCGATCGTTATCAGTTGTTCTTATTGTGTGTTCTTATTGTGTGAACCTGGAAAAACACTATGATTAAGAATAGTAACGACTGTTTTCGTAAAAACACGCCTTAACCAAAAACCGATATTCAAAGAACTGTTTCAAACCCCTACTTAGCGTGTCAGATAATCAGAACCAAACAGTGTGTATGACAGTATGTCCATGCGTCAACAAAATAAATCATTTTAGCTTCGTCGAGACGGACCACAATAACCATTGAAATATGTTTAATGTAACGATATCGACGTCCTGTACCAAATGATCTCTTATATCAAGAATATTTGTGCATTTTAATTGCTATTTCAGCTGACATATGCCAAATGAAGTCCCTAAAGGGAAATTTCAGTTTGTCTTGAAGATTATATTTTGTCTTATTGGGGAAAGACTTTAGTTGAATTATTTTGACGACAGAAGCAGCAAATATATAATTAGATTTTGACTGTCATGCTATTATTTCACTTGGCTACACCAGCTAAGGACTCGTTAGAGACAAGACATTGCGAGATAAAGGCGACACTTTTCACGTGTAACCACACTGTATTGTACTTACAACAAATGTGCGTGTGCCGCACGAAGATATTGCATGAATGTCACATGAACTCCCATGCTTTTATACATATCGAGCGAATGTTTCTTGATTGTCTGCAAACTGGAATTGTCGAATAGCGCACGAATGTCATGTAACAAGCGCACGACAGTTATGCGTTATAACTAAGACATCGGACCGAGGCCTTGAGACTCAAGCGAATTCCGTTTGCGATTCGTCACCAACAATCGCAGCCCAGTGCGATAGAAGCTTTAGGATGCGCAAAAGGGTCTGTAAGTTTATTGGCTAGAAGTTTTCGGATGTCAATATTCCCAATGCCTACCTCGAATACAAGCACGCGATATCTATAAATATACTATTTTGTGGAAACATATGTTACGGTGAGATGGGGGAGATACGACGTTTAACAGACATGACCGGAAACACGCGTAACTAAGATTTATTATCCGGACAACACAATAGCCTTATTTGAGAAGAAATTTGAATCAGGATATAAAATGGGTTTTGTTGCGTGAATTATATCCTATGATAAAATTCATGTCGAAATCTAAAACATATTTAGCTGTCCTAAACATGTGATGCCATTGTAAGCGAAACATGTTTTGAATTACAGTTTCTACTTCTGTTGTAGAATTATATACTTGTATCCCTTTGAGTAACATGTAAGTTACATTTACTGCACACTTTACTATTTCCCTTCGATGTAGGCTGTACATGTATCATAACAAATAATTTAAAATTGGAAGTAATAGCTGCCCTGCTTCGCGTTCAGGGTTGCGGGGTGAGCGTTACGACTGACTGGCTGGAGTCAAGATAAATCGATTGATTGTTTGTGGTTTAACGCCGTTTTCAACAATGTTTCAGTCATATCACGGATATTCACCTACTCTCTAGGCTTTCTCACACAAGTACTTCATACAATATTCCCTCCAAGTAACTAGCTGCCTTCCCACCTAGACTGATAGCCCATTGGTGGAAGACGTAGACGCTTGTCACAATGCATTTTATCAACAGTCGGAAAGAAAGTTTGCCGAGCTGGGGTTCAAACTCACAACCCCTGGAGTGACAGCCCGCTTCGCTACCGACTGAGCTACCGGGGCTCGGCAAGATAAATCGAACACTAGTGCTGGTAATTTACCCAGGAAACAACGTGATATATCTGAAAAAATGAAGAAAGCGAAGTAAAACACCAAGCAATCAACCAACCTTCGATACATGTGTGATATTTCTACAATAATAAAGTTAACACTTATCATAGTTACAAGATTGCCATGTGTTTACTTTCTGTACATGTAACGTTACATTTTGTTGTGTTGTTTATATAGATACATCTTCCATGCCTTGTGGCTGTATTGTTTTATCAGCCAGTATCAACATAAATATGTAAAACGTAGTTGTACTCGTACAGGCTCGATACTCCTTTAAATGGAAACTATATAACCCTTTCCCTCATACAATAATTCTGCAGCAGACGACTTTGAACATATTTTTTCAAAAAACGGAAAACCTCTTTAATTGAATTAGATAACATATGACTAAAAGTGGAAAACATTGTGGCAAAAGGAGAAATTGCACGTTTTGTGCAATTTCTTCTGTTGTCACTATGTTTTCAAAAAGCCGTCTGCTTCAGAGGCGTCAGAATGCGTCTATATGAGGGAAAGGGTTAACTGGAAACTAGTTAACCCTTCCTACATACAACAATTCTGCATTAGATAAAGTAAAAAAAATGTGACCAAAGATAAAATGCGTCGTCTACAGGTGGTAAAGTGTTAGACGAACACGTTATAACACGAAAGAACAAGTGTTTTTCTTTAATAACGATATGTTTTTGCAATAAATAATAGAAGTAGGCATCCAAATGCATGTAATTGACAGTCAAGCGTTAATGGCAAGCGTGTATGTGATTGAATAGGTAAACAGTTGTTATATTAGAAAATATGTTTTATTATAGTTCCGCCGTGGACGAGTGGATAGGATCGGGGATTTCGAACAAGGCGTCCCGGATTCGATCCCTAGTCGCGGCTGTCATGGCGGAGTGCCACTGTACAAGGCACAATTACCAGCCTAGTAGGGTTCATTAACATAGGGATCATGAAGATTATAAAGTATATTCTACAGTTTGACTAATATGTGTTTGGAAACATTTTGTTTTGAGACATTGTGTAAACTGTTCGACTACCATATTTCTTTAAGGTTTTTAAAAACAAAAGCAGTTAACCTGTTTTCCATATTTAACACAATAAAGCAATCTGAAGACACGAACACATGGTCTGGATTGAATAAATGCAATGTTCCCTATTGACATTTATTAAATATTTAATGATAAGAAATAATCAAGCAGAGCAAGCGATTAATCAGTGTTAACGGTAAATAATAACAATAACTGTAGTATATATCAATTTATCCTATAAATAAGCCGTCCGCTGAGAAAACATTATGGCCTCTGCGTAATGTATCAACCAAGATCAGCCTGCGCAGTTCGCGCAGACTGATCCGGGCCGACGCATACCGTCGCAGGGGGAAAGAGGTATAGAGTAATGACTTCTGAAACTGAAAATCCACAGGAGGCGAAAAGTGTCTATACGGGTAAGCCTGCGTGGCATGCTTATGCTGATCTGGGTCGATACTTTACTCAGAGTCCACAATCGCTTTTCTCGCGAAACGGCTCAAATGTAGAAGCAGTTCGTGTTATATACAGTGTATCATTAAACGTAAATGGGAACTATACTGTCTTGAAAAAAAGTCACGAAAAACAGCTCTAAACCAGTAAATTGCTAAAACAATCAGTCTTACGACTGCATAATCAAATTTGTCGCAGTATATGGGCGCTGTGACCTCGAAGGAATTATTTGTGAGGCTGACAAACGATTAACTTTCTCTCAGAATTTAGGCCAAATGGGAGATCAACAGAAGTAAAAAAAGGTCGACGTTGTTCCGTGTTTAGCTTTATTCAGTTAGAGCCCAGAAAAGAAGTATTAAATACGCTTTGAAAAAGTTTAAGGTTACAGCTAAATGCATTTATTTACTACCATAAGTGCATTTACTGTCTTATCGATATTGGGCAAATTTAAAGTGCAACTGGCGTTTCAACGAATCAAAGGATTTGTTGAAAGTCTGAATAAAGTTGCAGGCTTATTTAATGTTATATACCAGCATAAAGTCAAACACATGTTCGGGGTTTGGATAAAAATGTTGATACGCTAGAAGAGTCGATCAACGACTTGAAAGTAGAAAATAAACAGTTACCTGAACAAAATGAGAAATTATCGGGCAAGGTAGATGAATTAACCACCTCTGTGACTGAACTTGAACATTCCACGAATTCACTAAATGCAAAACACGAACAATTAGGTTACAAAATAGGATGTCGGCCAAGTCCCAACTACCGATGATGTTTTTCGTCTGCCATCTGATCCAAACTCTAACGTTCTTTTTAATGGCATAAACTTCATAAATTCACGCTATGCTGAAAATGTAAGTTTACCAAGAACTGATATTAAAATATGTTCGTGGAATATTGAAGGGCTTAACAAATATGATAAAAATAAGGATTTTCAATCCTACTTTTTAAACTTTGATATAATCGGTTTTTGTGAAACTTGGGGTGTTTTAAACAAGGAATTTGAAAACTTTCTACCCGGATATGTTAATTTTAACTTTTGTAGACCAAAGAAGAGTACAGCTATACGTGTTTCCGGGGGTGTAACATTTTTTGTTAAACACTGGCTGATTAAACGTGGCATTTTAAAACGTATATGTGACCATATATCTGAAAGTGTTGTTTTAGTAATAGATGCAAAATCTACATTACCTGATATTATACTTATATTTACATATGTATCCACAGAATACTTTTCTATTTACTCAAATGAGGATAATAATGGTATTGAAATTCTGAATACAAATATAAGTCAAATTAAAGGTAACTATCCAAATGCTGAACTTTTTTTGGCGGGAGATTTTAACCCACGTATTAAAAATTTAAACGATTTTGTATTAGATGATAATTTATTGTTTATATTTGGTGATGATGTGCCCTATCCCGAAGATGATTTTAATATGCCTTGATTGTCTAAAGATACAGAATTTAATCGTTTTGGTTTTGCATTTATTGAATTAGTTTGCACTTATAGTGTACATGTTTTAATGGTCGCCTTTTTGATGATATTCCTGGTAACTACACTTGTTTAGCAAATAATCGAGCTAGTGTTGTAGATTATATGGCAGCCACTACAAGTTTATTTAAATACGTTACACATTTTAAAATGATAACGATGTGTCTGTTCATTTTCCTATTATCTGTTACTTTTCTTTCCGTACTAAACCAAATCTAAATAATCATATTGATGATAGTGAAGAAAATGTGTCACCATGGCTTAAGTATAAATGGAAGCCAGAACTTAAAGATATTTTTGTTGATAAACTTACATCTGAATTCCAACAATTTAATGAAACACGTAATAGTCTAGAAAACCGAACTTTGTCTTCGTTCCTACCAGATTTTATTAATATATTTAAATTATCCGCTGACAATATGAAATGTAACCGTACCAAAAACTTATCAACTCAACCAACCACAAGTTGGGATTATCAGTATAAAACCCTTAACAGGGAGAACACTCGTTTCTTCGACAGTTCCGTGTTTCAAATGATAAACATGATTTATTGAAATATAAAACGTCAAATAATAAATTCAAATCATTGTGTAACAATAACAATTATTTACATTGCAAAGTTAAACGAAAGATGCTAGTTGATTCTAGGAAAAATGCTAAACAATTCTGGAGCATCCTGAAAAAAAGACAAAGTACAGAAAATGTAGGTTCATTAATAACATGTAATGAATGGTATGACTGTTTTCAATCACTTTTAAACCCTATTCGAAGAGGCCAATTTCTTGGTAAATGTAAATCATGATAACTTTAATTCTGATGAAATAAATATACCGATTTCTTACTAAGAAATTAGACAAAGTATAAATAAGTTAAATGCAAACCAGTCACCTGGACCTGACGGTGTATACATGCTAAGCAATGTATAAACATAGTGTTCATATAATCCTACCTTTTTTAAATGAGCTTTTTAATGAAATGTTTGAAAATGGAGATTTTTCTGAACAATGGAGTCAAAGTATTATTACCCCAATACTTAACTGGAACAAGACAGGGCTGTGTCGGTAGTCCGATACTTTTTTCTCTTTTTATAAATGATTTAGTTAATGTTCTTCATTACAACGTGAAGAGGTATTTTTGTGTCTAATGACATAGAATATTTAGTTGCTCTTATGTTTGCTGATGACGTTTCTAGTTTTTTCTGATACTGTCATAAATCTACAACACCAGATTAATAATATTGAGGAATATTGCAAATCTGTAAATATGAAGATTAATCTAAGTAAAACTAAAATAGTAGTTTTCAGAAATGGTGGTGTTTTAAAACAAACTGAAAAATGGTTTCTCAATAATGAACCCATCGAAGTTGTCCCATTTTATAAATATCTAGGTGTATTTTTCACACCGAAGTTAGTATGGTCT